>VXBW01001855.1:6826-103687 GCA_013400375.1 Thinocorus orbignyianus
CGTCCCGGGCGGGCCAGGGTCGCGGAGCGGCACGGTGCAGACGCGGGCGCTTGGCCTTCCCCACCATGGCGGCGTGCGCGGCCCAGGCGGGCGGAAGTGGGCGGGCACCCCCCTCTGCGCCTCTGCCGGCCCGGGGACGCCCCCGTCCGGGCGGGTCCTAGCGGCGGTGAGCGGCGGTGACCGTCTGCTCCCGGGCCGGGCGGAGCGCCCGAAGGTCCTCGGTAGCAGCCCTAGGCAGCCCGCTCTGCGGCTGGTAACTTTGAAGCGTCATGGTGGCGCCTCGCACGCCAGCGTCCTGCAGCCGGTGGCCTGGATGGGAAGCCGGGAGAGGTAACGGCCTTCAGGCCGGCGGCGGGACCGGCAGCCCGCCCGAGGGAGCTCCTGGAATCGGCTGGAGGGTGTTTGTTGGGTGTGCTGCGGTTGAACCCAGAGACCCTCCAACACAAAGTTTGGTGTGAGCCTCTGGAAGAGCTGAGGCCTCTCAGTAACATCAACCAGAGACCGGGGTGCCATGGTAGGACAGAAAAATGAACTCTGGAGCTCCCGGCCAAAAATTATTTCCATAGTTGTAAGAGCGAAAAATACCTGCTGAGCCCCCATGGAGCCCAAGGGTGCTTGTGACCTTGCAGTCACAGACCCCAGCAGAATCCCCACAAAACAGCTCCAGCACTTCTTCACCTTGCCCATACCTGCAAAGCTGCTTCTCTCTCCCAGGTGAATAGAAAACTCCAGCCTTGGGATCCACAGTGATTTTGCTCTTAAAAAAAAAATAATAAAAAAAAATCTCTTGACAGGAGCTCTGTGGTTAATGCGTCTTTGTTTTCCAGCTGGCATTTCTCTGCCCTGCCCATGCCCCTCTGAGTTGTGTTTCCCAGAGCCTGATGCTGGGGAGCAGCCCCAGGTACCCATATCACCTCCCTTGCTTCAGGGCTACCCTGAGTAGAATTTTTCCACTACTCTCTTGAAACCTCAAAAATAAATGAATAAATAAATAAAAAACAATACAAAAAATACAATGACAAATATTGTGTTCACCAGTAACTGGTTTCTTAAAGCAAAGGAAACTACTTGCCTCGTACTTCCCCATGCCAACTGAACCTCCTTTCTCCTTTTTCCCAGGTCCTTTGCTCAGCCCTGGTTTGCAGACAGATGAGCACGGATGAGAAGAGCAAGGCCAGGGGAAACAACAGCTGCTCCCAGCAAGAAGGCCAGCATCTTGAGTCTGTCTCCTGGGTGACAGCCGCTGCCGCACAGCCGAGGAGTTGATGAGTGTGTATCAGCATGGGAGTGCTGTGAGAGCATCCATCTGGGTGCCCTGCTCCCCACCTCGGCAGCTCAAGAGCACCCTGAAAAATCACAACAGTCCTGCAGTCGGGGAGGTAGTGGGAACCCTAGTAAAGATAAAATTTAAAAGGGGAACTAGTAAAAATAAAGATGGTTAAAAGAAAATAAATAATGTTTAACAGCTTAAAATGCTTACGGTTGGATTGGAGAATATCCAACAAATTCAGATACTGCAACTAAGCACATGCACGTCTCCAAAGGATGCCCACCCCCTTCACCTAAAGCCAGTTAAAACAGCAGCAGGGAGAAATAAAACGTAGAAACAAAAAAAAAAAATTGAAGTTGTTCCCAGACTGGGAAGTATCAAAGACCTTGTACAGGTGAAACCCACACTGGAGAAGTATGGATTTTGCCAGCTGCAGAGAGTAGCAAGCAGGAGAGGTTGTACAACAGCATCCTAATGCTGTCTTTCTCTAGTCCTGCCTTGCTTCTGCTTGGACATCTTTCCCCCTGTGCTGTTGTGAAAGCCCAGGCACAGCTTAACTCTTCATTGCCTAATACATGTAGTAAATAGCCAGGACTAACAAGCTGCTGGGCCAAGCACTGATACACTGGAAGTAGGGAGAAAGAGGTGTTGAGGGTCCCCTGGGGCAGTGCTTTGTTGTAGATGTTTACTCAAGGCCAAAGCTGTAAGACAAGAGACCATGAGGAAAAGATAGAGAGGAATGGGGAGTATGACAGGAGCTTCAGCTTTGGGCGAGAAGGACCCATGGAATACCTGCTCCAGCTCTCCCATCCACCTCCCTCAGCCTGTCAGCGCCAGCAGGGTGGTTTTACAAACTCAATGAAATAATCAAAGAGAAAAGAGCAGCCCCGTAAGTACCTTATGCAATACAAAAGGAAAAATTACAACAGCTTGTCTCACTCAAGCATACTTCCTTCCCCAGGTCTGCAACAAGCAATGCTGGCAGGAAGACCCACCAGATTTCCCAGCTTTATCCACCCCGGCCTGCCTGCTCCAGGGTTGGGTTTTGCTCTGCAGCATCCAGCTGCAGCCACCTGGGCTTTACGAGCAAACTGGGGTGGACACCTTAGCTCATCCCCATCTTATCCCACACCAGTCAGGCCATAGCTGCTCGTCCTCCCATCCCACTGCAAGAATTGCTACGATGCTTGCTAGCTGTGGTGAAATCAGCACAGATCTATGCTGTCTTTAATAAAGACACTAACCCATGCAGCATTCATTAGGGCTCAGAAGTCTGCTGCTAGCACTGTGGCTCTCTTTGCTTGCTGCAAAAATAAACCCAGCTCTGTAACTGTAAGGCAGCATCAGGTGAACTGCATCGGTGTCTTATCATGAATCGTGGTCACTCAACGTTAGCTTGCTGGAAGGGGAACCTACAATTAACAGAAGTTTCACATTAATTGTCTTTACTAAAAATCTATGATCCTGTACATTTTCTAAACTACTTTTATATTATTATTATTTAGTGCCCTGAAGAGACAAAGAGATAGTTGCCAGAAGCCAGTTCCTTTCTGTTCAGGTAAACACTGTTGGGAGGAATTATTGCAGCCTGTGCAACAAAATTTGAACGCTGCTTAAAGAAAACCCAACACACAGCGCTGAGCTGTGCCACCGTGAGAACGGCTCTGGCATCCTCTGCAAAGTGAGGAGGCCTCGCTACACCAGTAGTGAGCCCCAAGACAAAAATTTTAAAGCCCAATCCAGAGACTGAAGGGAGCCGGATCCCCATCTACTCCACACCCAGAGGCTACTGGTAGCTCCCAAAGCCCCAGCCCCCCAGGGTGGGATGCTTTGGCAGGGCTTGGGCCAGCAAGAGTGGGGCTGGGGTTTTGGGGAAGAGAACACGCCCTCCCACAGGCACTGCTCTGACTTCCTTCTTTCTGCCCCCGCCGTCTGTAAGACAGAAATAGGAAGGAAGGATTGGGGTTCATCGCAAAGCTACCAAAGCCCTGCTTTTCCCGGCTAAGCTTGAGAAGTTGAGACCATCTTCATCCCAACCGAAGCACAGGACAGAGGAGAGGGCTTGATGCAGGGTGAGTACAGCATCTCTGTTTTCTTTTCTTTTGTTCCTACTGTCTGGGGGGGTGAGAGTCAGACAGGTGACAAAGCAGTTTCATAGCTCTGGTGTTTTCAGTAAATTTGTTTTATAATTCCTGATCTAACCTCCTGCCACTTGAATCCTTCGGTGAGTCCTTCTGGGAGCTCAGCGTGGTATCTCTCCCACACATGGCATGGTGTGGCAGTCGGTCTCTGCAGCCTTTGCAAAGGCAGCTTGCCTGATCTGTAACGTTCCTGCTTTCGGACACAGGATTAAGCCTGGGACTGCAGGTGGTTACTGGGACCCCGCACAACCCCTTCCTTGCTGCCCTGTGGGCCTGGAAAGAGGAGCATAGAGGGTGCAGCGTGCTCCTTCCGCACCCTCAGGCATGGTGCTGGGCAGAGCAGTGCTGGCTGGAGGCTGCGCTGGTTCCCCTCCTGGGACCCCCATCTTCGTCATCAGTTCCCATACAAGCACCCACCCCTAGCTGCAGAATCTGACGGCTCAGAGGGGAAGAGGGAACCATGGTGTGAGCGTGGTGGGGATGGCTGCCAGGAACTGAATAATACTGTGCTGACAATGATTGAAAATGCTGGCAATGGGCAGGGAAGACAACAGAGGCCACGAGCAAACTAATCCTGAGGAGAGCAAAATCTTCCCAAAATCTTCATGGCTCTCAGATGCAGGAAAGATGTGGGGCACAACCCAGGTGTCAGGGAAGTCAGCCTGGCATCTGTTTTCAATGCTTTTCCAATGCCATGGCCCCAGCTCCCAGCCTCCCAGGCAAAAGAAAGGCGAACAAGTGAATCCTCACAGAGGCGTCACACTGTGGCCAGCACAGAAGCTGGAACGCAGCTTCTGTAAGGTGTGGGAAGGCTTCAAACAGCACGTTTTGCTGTCACGGATGTCACATCCTGCTTCACTCGGTGGTTTTGCAGTTTTTCTGTTCTCATCAAGGTACTGTTTCAGTTGCAAGTGATCACAGTGCAGAGTGATTTATTTTCGCAGAGAAAGACACGATGCTTACAAGTATCTAAAGGGTGGGTTGAAGGAGGATGGAGCCAGTGGCTCCCAAGTGACAGGACAAGGGACAATGGGCACAAGCTGGAACATAGAAAGTTCCATTCATATATGAGGAAAAACTTATTTATGGTGAGGGTCACAGAGCCCTGGAACAGGCTGCCCAGGGAGCAGCCAGAGCTGGGCATGTGTTGATGTTCCCACTTTATTTATGGGGTTTAGGAGTGTTTTTAAATCAAGTTTTAATTGGAATCTTGACTTATTCTGTGAGATGAGCCTGTGAGCAGGAACCTCTAACCTCCAGCAAGCACAAGGAAGTCATAGAGCCTCAGTCCAGCCCATCATTATTCCACTCCTTGGTGTAGCAGGAGGAGTTAAACACTTGGAAACATTGGGCAGGTGGGATGGTAGGAGCTCATCCAGCCTATGGCTTTAGTCCCCAGGGCCTGTGTGAGAACGTCTAGGTTATAAAGAGCTGGAGCCTATGAAACAAGTTTCCAGTGTCTCCAATGAAACAAGAGGTGGTGCCGCTCTTCCCTCCTGCCAGCAGTGGCAGCTCTTGCTGGGCAAGAGTCTGTTTCTCTGGCTCTGTTTTTTGAGAGGGTTTGCAGAAATATGAGCTCACACTATTTTCAGTATCGCCAGGGTACTACTAATTAACTAGGCACATGCAGCAAAGCACATACAGTAATGCAGTAACAAATGAAGAGTGTGAATACAGCTAAGAATACATTAAATGTGGTCATGATGGAGCTAGCTATGCCTAGGAGTGTGATGTTGCTCTTGGAGGATCTCTCAAGTTGGGCTGGCATAGGTTACCAGGCACATCCCAGGCACAGGGTGCCACAGCCCAAATGAGTGATGAAAGTGATTCCCTAGCAAGGTGCACCTAGGAGGGTCCAACAGGAATCTTGTGCCCACTCCACCTTGTTAAAAGCTTTTACAGTTAAGATCTTTTTCCTTTTTTATATTTTAAGATTTTTTACCTGTTGTCTGCCAGCTCAAACACTGCTGGCAATATTTGGAGGTGACAACAAAGTGTTGGGTCAGCTAAGAACTGCAAGTGCGGATCTTGCAGAATGGAATATTGAAGCTGTGACAATAAGCAATGCCCTCAAAGACTTATCAAGGTGAACGGTGGTGACTGAGAGGGACTTGTGGAGGATGTCTTTGTGAAGGAGGGCTCTGTCCGCCCACCCAGGATGGTCTTGGGCCAGACACGGCAGAGTGAGCTCCTGAGCCATGCCACCACGAGGGTCTGAGTGGGTGACCACAGAGGTGCCTCTTGTTGCCTGTGCAGCTGTGCGGTGGCAAGGCTGCTGGAGCTTTGCCAGGGAGGCTGGCTCCAGAGCAGGGTGAGGTTCCCAAGGCTGCAAACCTTCATATCCAGATGACTTCTTAGCAATCCTGCCACATCCCGAAGTCTGTTCTACAGCTGGGCACCGAACTTCATTGTGCAAATACCATGGAAATGACACCCATTGACCTACCTAGACTTTTTTTTGTTCCTCAGGAGGAGACCAGACTTTCTTTCAAGGCTGATCAGTGTCATCCCTTACTTATCTGATATCTTACATAGGCTGATGAGGTAAGAAAGGACATCCTGACATCTCAGAAGAGGATCTGAGCTGCTCTATTTATTAACCTGGCCCCGGTGCCTTTTGAAAGTTTCTCTTGTTTTCTCATTTCCATTTGACTGTGAGCTGTTAATTTGGTAGACTCACAAGAGGGAGTGATGGCACTCTGTGCCAAGTTGCAGGAGCCAGGGAGTGGTTGTTGTCGTGCTCAGGGCAGTGTCAGAACTATTTCAAAACAAATGACCTGGTTTTTGGATGCTGTGTCTAATATTGCTACAAAGGGCAATGTTTATTGTTCCTCTGTGCTTTCTTATTCCTTTTTCCTCTTTTAACAAATTCCTCTTTTCTCACTTCCCCGTGTGTGTCTGTGTTGCAAGGCTGTGACTCTGTTGGGTTTTGCTCCAGGGCAGCACCCGGGGGAAGGCATTAGAAGAAATGGTGGTATTAATGAACACGGTCTCACTGACACCGTGGGAAGGACACTGAAAAGTCACTCCCTCAGAGCTATTTAGTCAACTTTATTGATGGCATACATTTCTGGGATCAGGAGAAGTGCTTTGGGCCAAGAAGTGAGTAGTGTGAACAGCAAGGAAAAGCAATGTGAGAGTGTGCTAGTGAAGAGCAGTCTCTGTCATGCTCTGAAGTGCTGGTGTAACTGAGGATAGCAAGTGCTTGTGGGGTTTGAGGGAGACCTTCCCTGAAGGCAAGTAAGAAATGTGCAGCCTTGTGGTCAAAGCCCCCACCCATGGCATCACATTCTGTCCCCTTCCCCATACAGGTCTCATTCTAACACCCTGTCCTTCTTACTTGACCTGCACACTGTACAGGAGCCAGCCTGGTGATTGTCACATTGTCAGACTGGACATCAGCATGCAGTGCAAGCCAGCCTTTCCTCTTCCCTCAGATGGGACTGTGATCCTCCTAGGATGTCAGTCATCCACACCCTGACATTGGAAACCCTCAGCAGGAGAACTTACACTAATTCACTACATGAAATACTTCATTTCCTTGATGAAACATTTAAATGTAAAGTAGTAATAGACTTTTTTTCCCATGTATCTAGTACACCTTGCTAGCTAATTAATAAAAATAGTCCTTTTGTTAATGTCAATTCCAATTTCCATACAAATGTAGCTCGACACAGAAGCTGAAAAACTGTCTAGTAAAACCTAAATGCAGTGATTGAGATTTTCCAATGTCACATAGATAAAATTTATCGTATAGGCTAAAGAGTCTGGATAAACACTACATCAAGCTTTGCAACAGTTCAGCTGAATGCATAGCAATATGCTGCAAGTTAGTTCCCACTCTGTGGACTTCCATATTTAGTAAAAAAAGCTATGTTTATTGGAAACCAACTTATTTTTGTAAAAGCACACCCACACCCATCCCGAGTCAGCCCATACACCCAGGGTGTCTTGACTCCAGCTGCCTAACTCTCAGGGTTGCGGCACAGTCATGCTCTCAAGCTCTGCCTCTGGTGAGAGAGCTGCAGGAAGGGCACATCCCTCTGGGGCCACCCTTCTCTGTATACATTTTCTATAGGGCTCACGGCTCCCTTTCCTGCAGCTGCCATGTACCAGGTGGTCACAGGGATGCTTTTTGTCCTGCAGAAAATGTTGCGTGACTGCTGCCTCCAGCTGCCGGTAGTGACCTGGGTGCTGCTGCTGATGATGACAGGTGAGCCTGACCTGCCCCTCCTCACTGCCTTTCCCCCAGCACCTTACATGGGCAGTGAAATAGGGGAGGAATCCAAATACTGCTCAGCAGTGGTGGGAACATGGCATTGAGAAACGTGCAAAGGCCAGATCCTGCATTTCCTGGGATCTCGAGTTAAGCCAACCCAGATGAAGGTCAGTGAGGCAGGTGAGACACCTGCCAGGACCCCCACTGTGGGTATTATAGGCAGGGTGGGCTCAGGACAGCTTGGGTGCCCAGTGCTGGCTGTTAAAGCACCCCATGGCTGTCGCCACTGCAGAATAGCCTCACCTCAGTCTCCACCATGCCCACCTTGTCTTCTCTCAGTTTCAGCCTTTGCCACAGAGTGCCCCAAGATCAAGGTGGGGACATGCAAGGACTGCATCCAGTCTGGTCCTGGCTGCGCCTGGTGCAAGAAGCTGGTAGGTTCACACAGCCTCTCACACTGTCAGCCCCCACAAGTCAGCTAACAGGCAGCAGGGTGGTCACCCTGCTCATCTGGCTCTGCCTGTGGTGGAGACTGCATTGTTGGAGTGTTTCAAGTCCTGTGTGGTCAATGAGGCCAGGAGGGATCTGACAGACAGGACCCTTCAACTTTCCTTTCTCCACCAATACCAAAGAGACCTGTTTTGGGAGCTGGGTGATCTTGTAATGAGCCCGTTCACCTTGTGCTTCTCTGATTTTTTCCTGCTGATGTGGCAACACACAGAATTTCACTAAAGCTGGTGAGCCAGACTCCATCCGCTGTGACACCATGGAGCAACTGCAGCAGAGGGGATGCCCACACAGTGAGATTGAGTTTCCAGAAAATGACATTAAGGAGACGCAGAACAGTCCCTTAAGCAATGACATACAGCTGACTCCCCAGGAGGTGCACCTGAAACTAAGGACAGGTATGGTCTGCATGGCATTTCCAATGTCCTTCCATTTGCCCCCAGGCACAGAGCACATCACAGCCCACATTTTCTACCTTTTTCTTCCAAAAGAGAGGAGAATCCCAGCAAGGGGCAGGATGGGGGTGGGTGATGGGGCAAGATGCGAGCCACAGCATGGTAGCTGATCCCAGTGTCCTGGTCCTGTAGGCCAGCCAGCTGAATTTGAGGTGAAGTTTCGCCGCGCTACGGGATACCCCATTGATCTCTACTACCTCATGGACCTCTCCTACTCCATGCTGGATGACCTGGAGAAGGTGAAGAAGCTGGGAGGGGAGCTGCTTAGGGCACTGGAGAGCACCACACCATCTCGCCGCATAGGTGAGCCTTTCTCTGGCACTGGACCCTGGCACAGCAGTTTGTTGCCAGGAAGAATCACGGGGCTGGAGCAGGATGCAGGTAGTGTGCATCATGACCCATTCTCTGCCAGGATGGAGAATGTGCTGGGGCAAGGGTGGTGGACACTTAGATGGGGGTCAGCAGATTGTCCATGCCCTGTGCTGCAGGGATGCCTGCTGGTCCCTGCCTGCTCCTGTCCCTGATACTATGGTGCTGGATGCCCTAGGGTTTGGCTCCTTTGTGGACAAGACAGTGCTGCCCTTCGTGAACACGCATCCTGAGAAGCTGCAGAACCCCTGCCCCAACAAGGACAAGCAATGCCAACCTCCCTTTGCCTTCAAGCACATCCTCTCATTGACTGACAATGCTGAGAAGTTCGAGAGCGAAGTGGGGAAGCAGTTTATCTCAGGGAACCTGGATGCCCCAGAGGGAGGGCTGGATGCCATGATGCAGGCAGCCGTGTGCGGGGTGAGTTCCCACATCCACCCCGCTGCCAGCAGCTGTGGGCAGGTGTGAGGGCTGAGATCCATGCTCATGCACTATCCCTTAGGAGGTGGCTGTGCCCCTCTCCAGGTGGGCTCTGGAAGCCCATTGTGTGTAAGTCTTGATTCAACAGCGGGGCAGGTTACTCTGGGGGGGTACAAGAGCGCATCTTATCCCAGCCTCCTGACATTGATCTCCTGCAACCCATTTATTCAATGTCCCCTGCCCCATACCGTGGCCAACACAAGACTTGTTGTGCTTTGGCAAGGATTGTACTGTGCCCGCTGGCACCATCCTCCCAGCCCCACTCTGGGTCAAGTCTTCTTGTTGCTTGCAGGACTTGATCGGCTGGCGCAATGTGACCCGCCTGCTCGTGTATGCTACTGATGATGGCTTCCACTTCGCGGGTGATGGCAAGCTCGGGGCCATCCTGACCCCCAATGATGGCCAGTGCCACTTGGAGGACAACATGTACAAAAAGAGCAATGAGTTTGTAAGTACACAAGGACAGCTCTGGGCAGCTCTGAACACAGCCTTGCTCCCCCAGGCAAAAAAAAAAACAAAAAACAAAAAACAAAAAACAACCCAAAAAAAAGATATAAAAAGCCTGTTACTGACACCATAAGATCACAGTCAGCAATATGGGCTGTGAAACCTAAACTGTGGGGAAGATCTCACTGAGTGCAGCATCACTTTCCCTACCTAGGACTACCCATCTGTTGGTCAGCTGGTCCAAAAACTTGCTGAAAACAACATTCAGCCCATTTTTGCTGTCACCAGTAAGATGGTGGATGTTTACAAGGTAGGGAGTCTTCACATGGTCCATGTGCCTCCTGTCCCTTCCCAGGAGGACAGAAACAGCTGTGCCTGTCCTTCTGCCTTGACCCCTGCTCTGACGTCACGTGGTGGGGACTGTTTACCTCTTTTTGTTGGCAGAAACTCAGTGAGATGATCCCCAAGTCAGCTGTGGGTGAGCTGAATGAGGACTCCAGCAACATCATTGAACTCATCCAGGAGGCCTACAATGTAAGTGCTGGAGGAAGCTGTTTCACTTGTCTCACAGAGCTTGGAGCAGGGAAAGGTTCTCATTGCGTGTCCTCACTGTCAGAGAGCAGTTGGGACCAGGACTTTGAAGACAGGACATGCTGAGTCCCTCTGCCCACAGCAACCAAGAGGTTCATGTCTCTCCAATGCTATTGTCTGCCTTTCCCAAACCCTAGGCAGCTGAGATCCCAGCCTGGCGTGCTACATGCCCCTATCCCCTGGGCTGGGGGGAAGCCCCGACCTGCAACCCTATACCCCCTTACTTTGGTCTCCTCTTGGACTTATGGCACTTTCTCCAACATTTCCCCACAGAACCTCTCTTCACGGATCATCCTGGACCACTCTACACTGCCGGATGCTCTGGATGTCAAATATGACTCCAAGTGCGGTGGGGACAAGTTCACCTTGGATGAAGCGAGAGGGCAGTGCGACAATGTCAAGATCAATGATGAGGTATGTTCCCTCATACCAGGAATGCCCCACAGCTCACAAGGTTCCTGATGCCCATCCTGGTTAGTGGCCAGAAGCAAATGTGTTGTTCCAAGTTTTCGATTTACTTTATTTCTGTTTATTTAATTTAGTGCCAACAGTGTCCAAAATCCCATGTGATGGGGGAATCCTTCATTGTGCTGTATGCGCATGTGCTCAGCCTGAGGCCGATACCATCCTCCCATTGCTGAGGCTTCCTCACAGACTCTCGCTCTTCCCTTTCTCACTCTGTACTTTCTAGATCATCTTCAAAGTAAAGGTCACGGCCAAGGAATGTGTCAAAAGTCAGTCCTTCACCATCCGGCCACTGGGCTTCACAGACACCCTCACTGTCCACCTGGACAGCAACTGTAACTGCAACTGCAGTGAGCAGCCTGATCCAGCCGCCTGCAGTGGGAAAGGCAGCGTCATCTGTGGGATCTGCAGGTATGTGCTGCCTCTCCAAAACTCTGTTTCAAATGCTGCCAAAGCTGGGGAGCTGCTGGGAGAGGCTGTTGGCCCAAGTCGAGGGCAGCTGCTTGGTGCACTTGGTTCCTCTAAGCACCTCTGTGCCTGGAAAACTCAGGGCTGGGAGAAGGCTCAGAAGAGAAGTGTACACATGGCGATCAGTCGTGGCCTGACTCTGCAGCTTTGCACCGATTTTCATATTCAGAGAGGCGTTTTACATTCATGGAGGCAGAGAACACAATGAGCTCTCTCTTCTGTTGATGGAGCCTCTGCTGCTTTCCTCAGGGCATCCACCCTGCCATCCATCCAACTATCCACCAACCCACATGTTGAGCAGACACAGATTTCTATAGAATTCTCTCAAAGTCCCACTTTGGGGCTGTAGTTCACACAGGTCTTTAAGTGCAGTTATTGCTTCATGGCCCCTCAGTGACAGGGAGAGGAAAAGACTAGGTTTCCTCAGGAGATACTCAGATCTCCTTGGCAAGGGTTTGGACATTATGAGCATAAAAATGCTTTCTGGGCAATTGTTTGGTGTTGTAAATATGACCAGCAGGAAGAGCAATGTTTATGAGGTTTCCTCCTGACCAGCCACCCTGGCCCAGCATGGAGTTAGCACCGACATACCTTGCTTGGGTTTCGGCGAGGCTGTCCCACATTTGCTCCTCTTTGGCTGAGATCTGGGCCTCACACAGTCTCCACAGCATTACAGCATTTCTTGTGGCCACTGACCCAGGCTCGCTCATCTTTCACGGCAGCTGCAATTCGGGCTACACGGGGAAGAACTGCGAGTGTGAAACCAAAGGCAAGACCAGCAAGGAGCTGGAGCGCAGCTGCCGGAAGGACAACAGCTCAGTCATCTGCTCAGGGCTGGGGGACTGTGTGTGTGGGCAGTGCATCTGCCACACCAGTGACGTGCCCGACAAGCAGATCTACGGCACCTTCTGCGAGTGTGACAACATGAACTGCGAGTTTCACAACGGCTCCCTCTGCGGTGGCAAAGGTAATGTGTCTGCATGATGGGCTCTCCAATCGGGCACAGTTTAGAAAGATTAAATCCCCAGGCAGATTCTGACTTTCCCTGCCAAAATCCAAGCAGGTGGGTTTGGGGGACCCAAGTCCCACCATACCAACCTGCAGGACCTCCTTGATATGGAGGAAAGTGCAGGGTGGGTGATGCTCTCCAAGCGTGAGCAGAAGGAGGGTGACTGGCTGTCTGGAGGATGCTGGTCTAAAAGGTCTTCCCCTGCAGACCGCGGGAAATGCGACTGTGGGGAGTGTAAGTGCACGCCCATGTACCAAGGCAGTGCCTGCCAGTGCAAAAAGTCAACAGATGGCTGCTTGAACACCCGTGGCAATGAGTGCAGCCACCGTGGGACCTGCCACTGCAACCGTTGCCAGTGCCGAGGGGGATACCAGCCCCCATTCTGCCAGGAGTGCCCCGGCTGCCCCTCACCCTGCGGCAGATACGTGTGAGTACATGCACAGAGAGGGCACAGAGGGCAGCGGGGATCCCTGCCATCTCCCAGGCAGGCACAGGCAAGCACTTGGACAGAGCCCAGCCGTGGCCAAAGCCAGGTGAGAGGGCCTTTGCCCCCACAGAGGTGAGCTGTGGCCACCTGTTTTCCAGTTCCTGCGTGGAGTGCAAAGCCTTCGATAGCGGCCCCTTTGAGAAGAACTGCTCCCAGACCTGCCCCAACATCCAGGTGGTCAAGAAGTCGACAAGGTTGGGCAAGCAGTGCAGGGAGAAGGACTCCCACAACTGCTGGATCTCCTTCCACATGGTCCAGGAGGATGGTGAGGAGATGTACACTGTCACTGTTGATCGTGAAAAAGGTACGCCAGCCCTGTTCTCCTGCCCCTCTGCAGGCAGGCTGCCAGCTCTGCCATGATGGCCTCACCACCTCGCTGGGGGCTGTGGCCAGATGCCATCTGTCTCCCCTGCAGAGTGCCCAGAGCCACCTAATGTTGCGCTGATCGTGGGTGCTACCATTGCTGGTGTGGCCCTGATTGGCCTGGTGCTCCTGCTGATCTGGCGTTTTCTGACGGAGCTGTATGACCGCCGGGAATACCGCCGGTTTGAGAAAGAGAAGTCCAAGGCCAAATGGAATGATGTAAGAGAGCCCATCCATGGTGGTGGGTTGTGATGAGACACTCACATAAATGTGGTGGGGACACCTGGAGGGGACATCATCTCCAGAGGCAGCTATGGCAGACCTGACCATTGCTGGTTTCATGGCCCAGCTGGTTTTTGCAGGGGGCTAAGCACCCCATGGGCTCTTCTCCCAGTGCTGTCTGCACTGTCAGCTTTGGGAACTGTGGAGTGGGTAACACTCCACTGAAAATCCAACACAGCACAGCAATGCAGGCCTCTCATCTCTCTCTCTCCAGGCTGATAACGCCCTCTCATCTCTCTCTCTCCAGGCTGATAACCCCCTCTTCAAGAGTGCTACCACCACAGTTGTGAACCCCAGGTTCAATGGGCAGTGAAGTGAAGGAACACCTGGCAGTCCTAGAACCTTAAGTGAGGTTCCTTAAATAAGGAAACACCAAGTTAAGGAAATCTCAAACTAAGGCTTCCATCTCCTCTACTTTATCCTGTTGGTTTGTTCCCTTCTTCCAAGAGGCCACCAGCACATCAGGTGCTGGCTAAGGGACTCTACTATGCCTGTCTCCTGGTGTGGTGCTTGATGGTTGGATTGGTGGAGCTGGAAGAAGGGAACATTCACAGCTTTGCCATGGACAGAACCAGCAGGTCAGGTCTCACCAGTGGGCACATGCAATGGCTCCTGTACCAGTTACCAGCTGTCTCAGCTCCTGATGCTAATTTTGCCTTCTGGCAGGAGTCTCAGACATCAAGACCCAAAACCAGCTGAGTGCTTTGAGCTTGGAACTGGAGCTAGGATTTCAAAACTGCCATTTTCCTTCTGCACTAGCAGGATCTGCTCCCAGGCTGCTCCATCCATTCCCCTGCTGCACTGGGCTCCACCACTATGTGTGCACTGGTTTCTAAAGCACTCACTGCCGAGTTGGATGTGGAGGGTCCACTAGGCTGGCGGTCTGCTGCGGAGGTTGCAGTGAGATGATGGGCCCTAAGGGCTAGTGAGCACCTGGAGATGAAAAGCAGTTGGGGAACACACACTGAATTGTTTTCCAAATCATAGCTGCTTCCTGGTGTCATTTCCCTCTCAGACCTACATTCGGCAAGGTTCTGCTTGGGCTCATGCAAGTTTGGCTTACCTACACCAGGCCTGGAGCTCTCTGCATGGCAAGGAGGCAGAGGAGCAATTGTTTGAACTATGAAACATTGCCTGCAGCTCAGAGCTTGGTGACAGCTTCTTCCACCAGCCCTAGGGCGAGATCTTTTCCCTGCTCTACAAGTGCATCAGACATGCCAAGGGCCAGGCATACAAAAGACCTGATAGTAACCAGAGTATCTCCAACTCAGCACTTTTCCAAACCATGCACAGCAGCTCATTGCTTTTACATTGCGGCATCATTCCTGTGAAACAGCATACAAATCCATATTTGCTTTAAGATGGGGAATAGTTTGCATACAGCTGTATTTGTCACATCTTCATTTGCTCTCTGAAGAGTTTAATGCTAATAAAAATTAATATATACAGTAAATACCTCTGTCCTACTAAGAATCAGGTACAAAAGCAGCAGCTGAAGCATTCATTGGAGAAACTACAGCAAAATCCTGTCATTGCAGCCAGTATCTCCCATAGATGGTGCCCGGTAAAAATGTTGGCCAGAGAAACAAGTTGTCTTCTACATTTTTGCCATTTACATCCTGAAAAGTGCTCCCATGCAAGCCAAAAATTACTTACTAAATGATGCAAACCAGTTCTTGTCCCTGCCCATTTGCTGGCAGCTATATGTTAAACCACCTTAAACAAGAGTGGCTGCACCGTGTCAAATCAGGGGTTAATTTGAGCCGTTTTGCTGCTCTTCAGCAGTGACTGTGAGGGCTTAGGGCAAGGTAAAAAGAAGGAAAGTGTGTTTGATACTCACTCCAGTACTTTCCAGCCTGCAGCTATTTTTGGCTCAAGGAACCCTAATTCAATGTACGTCCTGTGGACCCTCCACCTGGCTGCACAGACACCAGAGGTATCCTTTAGGGCTCTGGGTCTTGGATGCAATGCCCATTGCCAGGCACCCAGGAGGGGACTGTTGTTCCTTGAACATGTAGAAACCATCAGTCTCCCCCTGCCAGCAGCTGCAGGTCTTACTACTGGCGTAGTGTGTGCAGTACAAGTAAAACCACACACGTGCTTCAGAAAATAATTAGAGAAAATCAACAAGGGATCCAGACTTTAAAAAAAAAAAAAAAGAAAAAAAAAAGGATCAGTAATAGCATTAGACAGAAATACACGCTAGGACACGTGGAAAAGGTCAGAGGGAAAACAGTGAGCTAGGAGAGTCCTTCAGGCCCCTGGTCTTGCTTTTGCTTGAAGGCTTGGTGGTCCCTTTATGAAGACCTGCTTGCAAAAGTCAGAAATATTTCTCAGCCTGGTGTTGAACAGCCCTTTCTCCGGGCTTCAAGTGCTGCCTGAAGACATAATTTCTTAAAATTGTTTAATTTCCACTAAGAATAACTGAACCATATTTTCTTTGACTTGGAGTGGGGAGGAAGCTTCCTCCATTACTCAAAACAAGGCTGCTGAGATGAGGCAGAGATATGGCTGAGCCCCTGCAGAGGCTCTCTTGGCACTTTCTGCTCCAATGGGCTCCTCTCACCTGTGGCGAGGGACCATCCCCACCCCCAAGGGGCTGCAGAAGCTGCCAGGCCACATCCCAAGACAAACAACATAATCCAGTGGGCCAACAGCACATGCCTTTACCTTTATTACAAACAGGAGCTCCCTTACATGTAAGCCGCTTGTGTGCCAAAGGGAAAATTTCCAACATTCTTCAGATAATGGGACCAGCCCCAAAAGTTTTCCCTGCAGAAGTCCAAGTTCCGTGTTAGCCGCTTTATGAGCAGGTAGGTACCACCTAGTCCTGCTGCCCCCATGACAAAGAGCCCTCGATCGATTATCTGCAAGTGTAAAGAAAAACCCTGGCATCAACAGAGGTTTGTTCCTACCCCACGGCACCAAGCAAAGTCTTGGTGAAAGCAAAAGCTACCTGCTTGGGTACCAGAAGCTACCTGCACCCACCTGATATTATCCCACCACCAAAGCTCCCCCCATGCAGCTGAGCGGTGCAGGTGTGCGGGATGCTCACAAGGCTCATGGGATGGGGAGGACAGGCATCACCACTGACCAACCTTTTTCTGCCATTTCCAACGCTGAAGTGCCTCATGGTAGCGAATTCTGGTGAAGGTCACCTGGGAGGGTTGCAGGACCACATCACCACTTCAGAGCCAGCCAGGAGGAGCTCACAGCAGCTCAGGCAAGTGGGGACCAAGGTACTGGCCTTACCATGGTGTACAGTGGGATGATGGTGGAAGGCATAAGGGTGTGGAGGAAGTTGTCTATATGCTTCCGGAAAATGAACCACGTTGAATTCACGTGCTCACGCATCTGTGACAGAGCAACCATCACCTTTTTGCAAGGTGCCTTGGCAGAGCTCCCTTGTGTTTTGCTAGCTCTCCCACTGCCTGTCCTGGGTGTCACCTCAGGGAGGAGAACTGCCCCAGCGGGATTCCCAAGAAGCTCTTATGCTAACCTCTGCCAGGGTGACAGCCCAGCCAGAGTCTTGCTAGAGACTCTGGCTGCTGTGAGCATCCTAACAGAGTGTCACTGTATGCACAGCCCACAGGACCACAGGTCTGTGTGCAGCTTGCCTACCTCTATGTAGTTGTACATGGCTAAATCTGAGATTGCGTGGTCATCTGGCACCCTCAGCCTGGAGAACTCGGGGAGGCAGGCACCTGGGACAAAAAAAGCAACAGCTCACAGGCAGCTCCCCAGCTGGGTATCCAGCTGCCTTCAGCAGCAGGGGGATCCTCCTCTGCTCTTGCCTCTCTCCAGATACTTTCACTCACCAAGATCATTGTGGAACTGGTCCATTAATTCATCAAAGACCAGACAATCCTCAAAGCCCTGAGAGGAAAATTACAGGTTAAATAGGCAGAAGGAGCAACATGTTCATGAGAAGTGCTGTCACAGATGCTTAGCTTAGTGTAGCTGTTCATATGTGCAGGCTCCTACCGACCACAGCTTCAGAGAAGAAGTCTTACTCCAGAACAATCTGCCAGTGGTCTTGCAGAGAAATCCAGGGGGTTGCCTTTCCCAGCAGCATAGGGATGCCCTGCTAGACCACCCTCCCACGCAGTTTTCTACCCCTTTACAACACCTTTCCATTCCCTCTCTTCCCCTGAGGACAATCAGATCCTAGTGAACAGCGACGTGCCTGAGGGGAGTTCAACACCTGCCAATGCAGAGGACATCAGACTGTGAAACTGTCCAGCCCCTGAACACTACAGAGCTACACTCTAAAACCAGGCATTTCTGGGTAAAAAGAATGGAGACCCAACTGCCCCAGTTAACCTAGGGCCAGCCAAGGACTTACTGCATTCATGCCCTGCCCGTAGAACGGCACAACAGCGTGCGCAGCATCTCCCATCAGCACGCACCGGGAGCCAAGGTGGTAGGAGGAGCACTTCACAGATACCATGGCCTGGGCTGGCAGCAAAAAGTAATCGTGCTTCAGCTCTCGCCTTCAGGCAAAACAACAGATACTTCACTTATGGAACCACAAGAGACAACAACAGTTAAGTCATGAAAGGTCCAAGTTCAGGAAGCCAGAGTCACAGGCACTGTC
This sequence comes from Thinocorus orbignyianus, assembly GCA_013400375.1. Classification (NCBI taxonomy): domain Eukaryota; kingdom Metazoa; phylum Chordata; class Aves; order Ciconiiformes; family Thinocoridae; genus Thinocorus; species Thinocorus orbignyianus. Next base: position 24,977 of record VXBW01001855.1, read on the forward strand.
AGCATTGGGATGCAGAAACCAAGCTTATTAACTAGGGTATTTCTGCGGGGGAAAATGTGGAGGCTGTCAAACCTATTTCATTAACTTCCCACTACGGACCAAATATTTTGTCTGCAGGTTTTAAGCTCTGCTTATAACCTGACTGTGAGTAAGAGTGTCATCAACATCTCAGTCCTCTTACCATGAGCTGTGGCAGATGGCAGTCATCATAAGAAAGATGACATACTAGAAGATATCTGCGTTTCTATGTATGATGTCCTGTGATACAGTCTGCTTAAGAGGAAAGGAAACCTCCTAGCACAGCTGAGACCCTTCCTATCAGCCAAAAAACCCATGTAAATATAACAGTGCTGCAAAGCAGAGATATTAATAGCATGCACTGGAGTTCCCACTGACTGGGGAGCTTCTTTCTTTGCAGGAAAGAGCAGGGTGTCCATCAGGACACGTGCTGGAAAGGCTAGTTCTGATCCTCACTGCCAGCAGGGTCCCCAGACTGAGTGGGGAACTGTGGCTCCATGCTGCTGCCTTTGTGCCACTTGCCCAGCAGCGAGAGGGTCTCCTCTGTCTGGAGAGCAGTGTGCCACTGCTTGCTCTTGTGTCTCACAGCCCTGAAATCTGCTTTAGCCATAAAATTAATGTGCCAGATTTTGGTTAGTTAGCACAGTGGAGTTTGGCTTATTTTTTTTGCCAAGCCCAGCCTTTCTTAGCCTGTTGGCTAAAATGTCAACATTTGCACAACTCAGCTCTCTGAACAGCAGGACTGGTTTCAGCAAGCAAGCCCTGGCTCTGGCACAGTCATTTTGCCCACCCATCTCTAATGTCTCAAATTTACGGCTTACGAACACTTAATCCACCCCTCAAGTTCAAAACCTTTAACAGCAACCTGAAGGCGGTGGGAGGTGATCTGCTTTATGCTCACACAGTGGCAGGGCCTGGGCTGTGCCTCCAAGGGTTGCTTCAGTGCAACTCCATTAGAAACTGCCTCGGGATGGGTCTGCATCCTGCTGCTGAGCCTGCTATTCCAGCATGGATGTGGTGAAGAGCTTGGCCTGTTCAATCCCCCTCCTTCAGACCAACAGGCCACGGGGACCCACCCCAACAGCATTCACAATCCCGTGGCCTGCCAGCTTCAGGGGAGTCTCTGTCACCAGGACCCTGAGGCTGGGTGGGGATGCGTCCCTCACTTTGCAGCGCTGTGGTGATGAGTGTGAAGGGGAGACGGGAACACTTACTCTCCAATGAGTTGGATGGCATCTGGGAAGTGGGCCTGGAAAAAATCCAGCACTTGTTCACCTGTTGTGAGCTTCTCAAATTCTTCAAAGGGCATGAAGAGTGTGCAGGTGAAGGACTTGTCCTACCAGCAGAGGAGGAAGGTCAGAAGGAAGCCCAGAGGCCACAGAGAAGACCTGACAGTTGGAGCAGCTGTTCAGTGCCCAGCCTGTCACCCAGCAACCATAGCAACCTGCCTGTGCAGCGGGGACAAGCACCCAGCCACCCTGTTACTGGTGGTGGGCTTGCACACGCTGGGGGCAGGCTGGGGGGAGGCAGAACTGGGGAGCATGTGAACTGCCAGCATCAGCCTGGCATGCTGTCAGGGCACTGCCATATCTGATTTATAACATCCAGCTGCAGAGAGCTGGTTTTGGGGGAGCTTGGGTGGGTTCAGGAGTGTGGGCAGAGAAAAGTGGCACAGTTACCTGCTGAGCGCTATAAGGCAAGGCCAGCTTGGGAGGTCCTGCCCTGCACCCCATCCTCCAGGTTGTGGGACACCTGGCACAGTTTCGGCCCCCCCAGCCCCTGCCACATGCCTGCCACCGCATCCAGTTCATCCTCACAAGCTCCATCCCGTACCCCAAGGGAGTGTGGACATGGGTTATTACCATGTTGGGCAGTGCAATCATCATGAAGGTGTTTCTTGGCCAGATATGGAGGTAGTTTGGTTCCATGGCAAACTGAAAGAGAAGAAAAATTGCCAGGTGTCCCTGACCTGCTCTGCTCAGCTTCCCCAGCCCAGCCTCTGACTGCTCTTCACACCAGCCACACCAGTTCCTATCCTTTGTACCATGAGAAGACACAATGACCACAGAGCCCCTTTTTGCTACCTGATGCTTCAGGGAGACACAGAGCAAGGGCAAGAGGAAAGGGTAGGAAAGATGGGCAAAAGTCTGCCAGTCCTTATAGACATGTTCCTATATTTCCAGGACCTCTCAGAGCTAGAGTTAACCCCATGGCTCTGAAGCAGGCTCTCTAGGACTTTTGCAGCCAGGTACCAAGACACTGGCAACACCACTAGAAGAGGAAGAAACACCTGCCTTCTCCTACAAAAGTTTTAATTCTTTGGCTGAGGCCCAGGAGATAAATTAGTTTCTCTAGTGTTGGTGTATCAGAGCCACCACGACAGTGCAGCAGGGTGTCCCAGCTACAAAGGCGGTAGCTTCCCTGAGGACAGGCACACTTACATCTCCATCCTTGGGAGGGATTGTTAGCTCCATATAGCCATGAGGAATGTACTCGTGACTGTAGTTAAAGCGTGATTGCCTCATGAACTGCTTTCTGACTGTTGAGAAGGCTCCATCGCATCCCACAATGAGATCGTAGGTGAATTCCAATGGCTGCTGGTCAGATCTGAAAGCCAGAGAGTTCCTTGGATCAACTGTGCCATGAATCCAGCACCGCTGAGCATAGTGGATCTGCCTTTTGAAAAATGCCAGTGTAACGTCCAGCCTTATTAAGGGTGAGGAAAGACTAGCTTTCACTGTCTGGGAAGCACAGCACTAGGGTAATTATCCTGTAGGTAGGTTACCAAAAGCATAACTCTGCCAGATCTACCCAAGAATGTAACAGGCACTGTTGGGATAATGCTGCTGTTTTGTAGAGCCTGCATCCCCAGGTGGATGGGGGTCATAACTAGAACTTAACACAGCTATGGAACAGGGTCAATAGCTGCCCTCCCTGAGGAGCAATCTGTCCCTGGAAACCAGGGCCATGGAGACTGGCAAGTTTATTTCCTGCACAGGTCAGCAGGCATGTGCCTAGCCTGCTACCAGGCTGCTTGGGGGTTAAAGAGTTCCTTAAATCTTTTTCAGCCTCCTCATGAACCCTGCTTTGATGTCTCCACTTTCCAAAGCTGACATGAAGTTTTACCCTGCTCATCAATAACACGCTAGTTTCAAATTGAGATTGCTCAATTGTTTGAGGCTTTATGAATGATTAAGCAGAAAATAAGTGAACATAGCACTTGACCCCAGGCTTGCGCAGGGATTACCTTTTTATGGTTAACGTCCCCAACTCTGCATTGCAACCCAGGAGCTTGTGTCCAAAGTACAGTTTAGTGTTAGAGTACTTCTCAGCAGCTGGGAAAAGAAAAGACAACTAAGTGTAGATGCTTGTACTATGACCCCAAAAATATGTCCAAGGGATCCCTAAATTATAGGGACTTTTGCCATTGCAGCAAATGAGACTGCTGCTGTTGGGTGATCGCCAGTGGGCAGGGCACACTAGGACTGCATTTGGTCAACTGCAGTGAAAATTATTTAAAAAATGCAAAGAATCCTGCAAAGATTTCTTTCTTCCCCATAATGACTGGAGTCATTGACCTGTTTCCACTGTAATTACATCGTATTTCATGATGGGATTTGGTACCTGTCATCAATGGAAAATTTAGGGGAATTTGGCTTGGCCTGATTACACACTTTGCCACTGTGCTCCGATTTCTATTTGTCTCTGCTGTACAACTGGGTTGCAGAAAATGCCATGAGCCATGGCAAGGCAGAGGAGACGTCTCTTGCTTTGGCTGGTGAAGTTCTGGGAGCAGATACTGGTGTCAGGAGCCAGGGTGCTGAGGCAGCTCCCAAGGGTGAAGGCACAAGGACTGCTCGTCAGGGATTTCTGCATACACAGAAAGGTCTTGGGGGGACTTGTTTGAATATGCTTTTATGCCAGAGAAGCAGCAGGGAAACAGCACAGACTTTATTCTTAAAAATACAGCTAGTTCACATTTGCACTTTCTGAGAGCCAGGTTATACCAAACTCACAGGCAAGGAGAGCCTGGTGCCCAAAGACTCCTGTTCATGGAGTAAGCCCTAAATCCTTGATGCACAGAGCGTAAAAGTGTTTGCAAACATACCCGGCAACCTACCTGTTAGCAGCTCTCTGTTTAAGTTTGCTCTGTCCACAGAGAGAATGTACTGCAAGGCAAACAAACATGGTGTTCAGGAGGCACTGCTGAAGGATGCTCTGCATCACCAGACAAGAAATGCCACCCTCTCCACACAGCCCTGCTGAAGTTAGGGGGGTCACACGATCCCTTTCCTGCTTACAGCATCCCATTTAAAAGCATGAGCTATCCATCACACAGAGGTACCAATGCCATTTAAGACCCCTCATGCTCTGCAAAGCATCTCTGAGTGGCAGCATGAAACAGTACCTGGTCCTTCTTCCCATAAGGGATAGAGTACTTCTTCCCCGAAGGCATATGTATCCTTCTTGCCCTCATGGGAATGCCTTTGGATACAATCTGAAATGGAAGAGAACACAATACAGCCTTCTGGACAAAACTGAGCTGCCAAGGAGCCAGGCACAAGCTACCAAGTGCTATTCCCCCCCTGTACTGCACTCCAAGCATGAGTGGGATGCTCTCTGCTCATATATTTCCATGTGACTATCCAAATTACTGGGGAAAATTTTACAGGACTGTCATCACCAACTCATTACATTTTATTGAGAGTACTTACAAGCTCATTCTCATAAAAATCAGTGCAAAAATATTTTTTGAGTTCTCTGGGATGTGAAAAGCCTCAGGGTGCTGGACAGAGAAGGGGAAGACAGTCAAATTACACCCTGGTGGTGGGATATGACCTGTTGAAGTCTGAGGTCCTTCTCTGCAGGGAGCCACGGACCAGGAGAGCCTACCACTACCAGCAATGCAGCGTGCACAGTTTTCAGGGGTCAGCCCAAAGCTCAAGGTGTTGTGGGAAAACACAAATCGAGGCATGCCAGTGGGGAAACTAGTCCCTTTTATTGCATCCTGCTGGTACTCCAGCTCTTTTGGGAGTCCACGTACTCCTGCCCTGTTTGTGCTCACCCTCCAGGAGGGAAGAACACAGCAGAGAGGTAAACACTGGATCGTGTTGTCAAAGTGTTTGTCTCCAAGGGAAGCACCCTCTTCCATGCTGACCCTGGGCTAGAAGAAATCTCCATCGATGGCTGTGCTATGAAGCAGCAGAGAGCCAGGCTGCAGACATGCAGTGAGACAGGTCTATCTTCACGCTCACAAAAGCAGAGCTACTGCTGCAGTGATGGTGCTTGGGGAGCAGAAAAAACCCCTGTCCATCACCTGCTGAAGTCAACAGCATTTTAACCACAGAGACCCCACCATTGACAAGAAGCCACCAGGGTACCTGCTCTTCCATCCCTACGGCTCGGAGGGCTTGGCGTCCTCTGTGGGACAGGGCCAAGTTAATGCTTCTGCCACGAGCAAAGCTGGCCACCCGGATATCTGCGTGGAAAGAGCAGCTGGTTATGCAGATGCCAACACCACAGCTTGGTGTGGGCAGCATCTCCTGAAATCTCTGCAGCAACAACAGGTGGGACAGTCCCCTGACTCCGGGTGCAGAAAGTGCAGGTACTGGAGGGCATGCTCAGTTATTGGGAAGGCAGCTGAGCAGCTTTGAGGGCCACTTCCTCTGTGCCACCTCTAGCATGGAAGAAGCAGCTGCAGCCAAGTCCTGCAAAGGAAACACTGGATCCTGACAGCTCCCCACAGTGCCAGAGGGCATGTTATCATTAAAAGTCATTTACCCTCTCAGTGCAGAGAGCTGAGCGATGAGTGCTTGGCAGCTTCTCCTGAGACCCACAGACTGACGCTTTTTGGGACACTGGCAGGTCACCTTCTCCAACACTTTTCAGACAGGAATGTCTCAGTGCTGGCATGTTCCTCCTCTGAATGGCCTCACTCAGGCTTCCCAGGTTGTCCGGCCAGTGCATGTGGCAGAGCCTCATCCTGATAGCTTTTCGGGTGGCATCCCAGCACAAGACATGGGTCAAAAACTGGAGCAAAGTGGCACAATCTCTCTGACTTAAAAGGCAAGTAAGAGCAGAGGCTTTTTGAACCTGTGAAGCTTCTAGCCTATACAATATCCAGCAAGAGTTTAACAGTTAAACCACAGTGAAAAGCCATTTGCTCTTGCTCAATGCCTGCAGCCTGCTGGCATCACTTCAGAATGACCGCTGTGACCCCACGTTTCTGCAGCAGGGACCCAAAGCTGTGTGCAGGACCCAGGATGGGCGCAGCTGGGAGCAATGCAGCAGAATGGCCCATCTCAACATCTGCTGAAGCAGGAAGAGTTATCACAGACACCACGTGTCACATGGGGCTTCTCATTCCCTTTGCCTCATGTTTGAGTTTCCCCCTCCTTTTCAGCATTCCCCTCTGCTGCTTGGCTTGCTACCTCTGCCCAGGTTTTATTTGTCTGTCAGCTGATAGGTACTGAAGGCAAACAATTTCTCTCCCTTTCAACCAGCACCCGTGCTCCAAATCATCATTTCTCTGTTGCAGTACCCTGCGGAGCTGAAGGCTTCCTGCAAGCACTCCATTTCTCCTTCTGCCCCTCTTGCTACCAGCCCGCCTCACCACCAACGGCAGCAGTTGCCAGGTTAAGTTGATGCTTTTCACCCTGCAAAGATGCTGCAGCATTAACAAGTCATTGCTTCAAGGCTTATGGCCCGCCTTGGTTCAACAGCACTGTGCTATAATTCTTCATGCAGAGACAAATTTTCAAATGTGATGATCTGAATCAGTATTTAACCCAAGAGCATAAAAAAGGGTATCATATTAGTAGCTGAAGTGTGGGTTCCCTACACACAAGACAACATATTTCAAATAAATGCTCCTCACCACCACAGGAGCTAAAGTGAAGAATAAAAAGAATATCCCTAAAGTGTCCCATTTTCAGATCTCTTTTTCTTTCTATAGTTTCAGTGAGTCCTCTTTTGCTTCTTCAAGAACTGTTACCAGCAAAGGGACAGAGACACTAATAAAGCAGTAATGATCAGGCTGAACTTACCTTCTCTGGCTTCATAAACATCAACATGGAAACCTCGTCTAGCAAAGAAACAGGCATTCAATGCACCCACCTACAAGAGAAGGACCAGGAATGGTGAATGTATCTCAGCAGAGATACGGCAGCTGTATCACAGATTGCTACTGAGATGCATCAAGGGAAAGCAGCAGCCAGGGGATGCAACTCAGCACATACAGGAAGACCTTTTGATCAAGAACTTAGAGGATTTCTTCCTGGAAAGAATGCCTCTTGATGTGCCTGTAGAGCCTCCAAGATAAAAGTTACCTCGAAACTCATCATTTTAAGTCACACCAAATTTAAGGTTTGTCTATACACAGTGATTGATTGAAGCAGGGCTAGCCACTTTAGCTAGAGACAACAGCAGCTGGTACAGGCAAGCTCCCTGCTCCTCTCTGAACTGTATTTATCTTCCTCGATAGAATTTAGGGTACTGCAGCATTTGCTTAGGAACACAGGAGGAGAAGCTAAACCTGTGCAAAAGCAAGATGTTTTCTTAAAAAAGACAATATAAGTCCTGCTTGTTATTTAAATGGATGGGTGTCTTTTTCATGTTAATTTCCATCATTAAAGGCTATCAGAACTACAGGCTCTTACACCATCACTCTTTTCCAGCAGCACAGGGACAAAGAAGCTAACCTCCAAAAAAATCAAGAGAGTTCTAGGTGCTGCAGTGCTCCATGCTGTCCTTTAGAGTCAAACGCCTTGTATCTCTCTGATGTCTCAGCAGCAAAGCTTTCCCTTGAGGGAAAGAGTTGTTCTCCTCCTACAAAGTCCTAGCTGTTCAAATGAGCTTTGCTGCCTCCTGCAGTGAGAACTCAACCAACTCCTCCATAACACCTCACCATCTAAAGGGGGAATGATTTTAAGAAAAACATTCAACCCACCCCCAAGTAATGCTTTACAGCTCTAGCAAACACAAACACACAGCCGCCAAATCCCATTTCCTACCAGACCACCACCAACAACAGCAACTCTTTTCCCCTGTGGGTTGCCAGGCTCCATCGCTGGGGCAGCCCCAAGCTGTGTCTCACTCCCTTTCCTGCTGCACTGCCCTCACCGGCAGGGAGAAGAAGGGGAAGGACATGGGCGGCTGAGTCACATGTGGGTTCTTCTCCTCTGGTTCATGTTAAAGTTTAACTTCCATCCCAGAGAATGCTGGTGAATCAGTCTGGCTGCGTGGTCAGCCACACCAAGCCTTAGGTAAACAGAAGTGAACATGGTGTTATTCAGTCAGGCCTTACTAAAAGGCCTCTTTTGAAAATTGTAAAGCAATTCTGCAGCCTTCAAGGACCCCCTAATGAAACACACAGAGCAGGAGGAGAACATGTGTCTACTGGGCTTTTACTGATTCTTTGCTGGGCTGCAACTGCAGAGGCACACATGGAACAACGCAAAGTAACTCCTGAAGCACTCTCTTGAGGGTGGGATGTGAACTACACTGCTTGTCCAGGGGCCCGATCCCATCTGTGAGGATGTTTTTTGCCCAAGCAAGCTGTGTGTGGCTTGAGCATTTTGGGGTGAGGGTCAACGCGTAATCTGCAGAAGCTTTCCAGGACTCAAATGAGGCTGTGAGGGCCCTTTCATGCGCCCGCCCTCAGGAGGACATGCTCTGCTGAGCCAATCTCGTACACAGAAGGCTTTTAAAAGGTAGGAGTCCATCACAACCTACACAAAATAATTAAACAGCAGACAGTGAAAACACATATATTAACACACACTGACTACCATGTATGGATAAACCTGCAGTGCACACTGCAAAACAGCAGATTTGTTTCAAGGAGCAAGACCAAATCCCTGTAGCACCATTCTCCATTGGGTGGCCTGGCTCCCAGTGTAGCAAGTGCCAGCTACTCTCAGGGGGATGGGAGCAAGAACCATACCACACCACAGTTCCAACCTACAGCAGCATGCAAGGAGAAGACACGCAGGACAGGGTCAACCGCACTCACATGCAGCCCCAGGCCCAAGCTTAAATGGGACTGCTGGCCTTGGGGAGGGCAGGGGTCCCAGGCAGGGCTGTTAAAGGCTATTAGTGCCTGTGTGCCCTGGCACTGCATCCAAATGAGTTGCCACTGAAGACCTTCCACTGGTTTTCTCTGATCTACTCAGCAGCGAATAGTTCCACGTTATCTAATTGACAGACACAGCACAAAGAAAACAGAGCAACGGGGGCAAAGAGCATGTTAAGTTTCACATAGCAAATAAATTATTCAGTAATTGTTTTCAGAGCATAGATAGCACACCATTAGCTTCCAGCAGTGACAGTTATTATTTGGAAATACCACTCACAGCACTCTTTGCATGAGGGAAAGTTTGAGAAATAATGAAACAAATATACACAGTTCCAGGCTGCTTAAATCACCTTCCAATAGATTTTTAAGAATAAAACCATGAGTAGCTTTGTAAGCGTGAGATTTGGGAGACTGAGAGTCAGAGAACTCCTGGGGCAGAAAGCATGGACTCCGGTTAGCTGGGAGTAGGCATTGCACGTCAATGTTCAAACCCAATGAACACAGAAGCAGATTTCTTTCTGTTCTTCTCCACTGATAATTATTTATCCAAACAGTGCACAAAGCCAGCTCACAAGTGCAGTAGACTGCTGATCTTCAGGAAAATCCAGTGCCAGGATTTTGCCCTGCTATGCAAGTAACTTGCATTTGGATCGTTCATGCTCACTTTAGTTCCTCAGACAGGTAATTACTGTAGGACAAATGTATCTGTGAGGCAGTAAAACCAAAAACACTGACGGAGGAACACTTCAGGCTGATGAAGTTTCATGACTAAACCCTCATTCAGGCATCCTGGGTTAGTTATCATCCCCTGTAGGGCAGTAAGGTGCCTTTCCTCAATTTGCTCATGAAGGGGACTCTCACACCCGGAGCTGGGTCACACTAATTTACAAGGGCTTGTATGACACTGGTGTTAAGGTTATCTTATGCCCATGGGCTGCTGTGGGCTGCCAAGCCTGCAAGATACTTTGGAATGGGTCTTCTTGATTCTATGAGGAGAGGGCAAAAAAGTGGTGATTGCCTGCAGCTGATCTGAGCTTGAAAGATGAGAGGAAACAACTGAACTAACAAGAACAGGTTAGCAGGCCACAGGTGCACAGTACATGTTCTCTGAACATCTGCAGCCTTTCTCCCGCTCGCTTCTTGTACCAACAACGTGCAGTTAGGCAGACATTACACTGTTGATCAAGCAGATTATTTAGCAACTGTTCAAACACAGCAACGCTATGGTCCACTTGCAGAGTAATATGCACCGTCAGTTTGTGGTCCACCTGCAACAAGAAAAATGGCTTTATTGTGTTTGGTAATAGCCAACAGTATATATGCTTGCTGCAGCTGTAAAAGGACAGTGTAGATGTGTCAGATCTCATATTCATGGTGGAAGGTAGCTGAAGAAGATAACCTAAAAGCCACGACAAGATCTCCCTTTGCTGATTTCTGCAAATAGTTAATTCCACTGGTTCTGGAAGGAGACAAGATCTTTACCAGTAAAGACTGCAAAGCCACGTAAAAGTAAAAGGGGTAGAAATGTTTATCCCTTATAATCCCAGTAAGTAAATAATCTGTTCAAGAATTCAAATCCCATGCTAAAGAGGGCCCTACAGACACCCCTGCCAGCAGGTTGCCCATGCATGAGCATGCAGCTACATCCATCTTGTCGTTCTGCTCAGTAAGACTTTGAAAGAGCCATACCACACAAATAAAAGTTGCGTTCCGACCAATGTGACAGCAAGTCCCCATCCCAAAGTATCAGGATGCCCCACCACACTCTAGTAACATGCATTTCTTTACCAGCCTCAGTATATAAGAATATTCTAGCACTGCTGCTTCCATGCCTGCTTTCTTGCTGTCTCCTCCTTACATACTCAGCAAGACTACTGACCTCTCTTGGCTCAGATCCTTCCCCAAGGCTCCTTCTGACACCATCATTTGTGTGAGCAGACTAGTTCCAACACCAGTCCCAGGTGTGATCTACTCACACCTAGAAAGCTGCCCAGGCTCAGAGATAGCAGAAAAGGCACAGGCAAGTGAGCCCCTAGAGGAGCCAGCTGCTGACTTCTGCTAAGGGCTCTACAGACCTGGGGGCAGTATAGGAAGAAGTCCATCTGTTTCTGGACTTGATAAAACATCCCGGCTGCTCAGCTTTATTTCTGAGCACTCTCCTCCCTTTGCACCATTTTCCTTAATAGGCAGATAGGGGTTTTCTTCCCAGGAATTTCTGATTAGCAAATGTTTCAGCAGCATTTTAAGAACATAAATCCCACTGGGAACCTTTGTCTGAATGTAAAGTACATGCAGCCTTTATTTAGCTTGTGTCTTCTGGGTTCACAGGGAGACCCTAAACCCAAGGTAACAACCACTGCAGAGCAGAGCCACGCAACATTGCTGAATGGTGGCTCTGTGTGGCAGGGACACAGCTTGGTATCATCTGTAGACTTTGTCTGATCCTCATGTTTATTCCATAGTAAGCAAGGATTAATTGCTCACGTTATAAGATTGAGTGTATCAAATCCTCACTTAACCCGCCTTAATCCCATCGTTGCATGAAAGACAGGACTGGTGTCTGTGAAGAGCCACAAAGGCATGGGACTGTCTGGCCTGCCTAGCTACCCCATCTGTGCAGGAAGGAAGTGCTCATAGTTCACACTGTGGCTGCCTGTTCACTTACGCTGGCGGGGCAGGGAGCATGCCGGCAGTCCAGTGATGCGTCGTGGATGTGGACGGTAATCCCGCATGGGGCACTGGGAACATCACTGGGGGAGGGACGTGGTAATAGTGGTGCACTGCAGATGGCCTGGGTCTGTCTGCTTTCACAGCCAGGGGAGCAGCAAACTGCAGGTCCTTGTTGGAGATAAAGGGCAGTTCATGAAATCTGCACCCCCGTTGGTTCCCACTTGGCCACCCCTTCAGCACGTCTGGAGATAGGCTTTGAAGGCTCCAACACAGAAAGTCCAGGAAATGCTCAGTGTTTTCAGATTTCACCTGATATTCAGAGGCACACAAACCCTACTCCCCCCCAGTTTATCCCAACAGTCTATGTTGGGGAAATATACAGATGGCCTGGGGAGGAAGGTGTGTGCCTGTGGGATGCACACTCTTCATCTGCCATCTTCCCTTAGACGTGGGGTCCTCCACAGAAAGCTGCAGATAAGTCTCCTGGCTCTCCCAGTACCACCATCTGCCCCAGACATATCCCTCATGGCAAGGGGAAAAGAGTATTCAAAACCAGAAACTGCAAAGTTTACAGAAAATAAGTGAAAAAGGACTTTTGTCTGAGGTGACACTACCAAGAGGAAGAGCCAGCACTGCCTGCTGTTTCCATGGCAAGTCCATGCCAGTACCATGGCTGACAAAGCCAGTGGGCCCCTCTGTGCCACAGCTGCTGCCCCGAAACACGAGAGCTAGCAGCTGCTGCCAGAGGCTGTCTGTCCAGGGCAGACATTTGGTCTCAACAGGTGCAAAAACCTGTTAGCTCCCTCCAGGCCATGGGATGGGCTGTGGAGGAGGATTGCATTTCCTACCCCTCTGTTAAACCTGGGGCTTGGGGCCTTTTAAGCTATCTGTTGCTTTTACAAAGAGCACATAGGAAAGATGCAAGTGAGCTGGGCAAGGGCTGCAGAAGTGTGGGAGTTACTTTCTCAACACCCAACAATCTTAATATCTGAGGGAAAGAAAACAGATCTTTCTTACAGCCCAGAGAAAAGACACAGTTAGTCTGAAAATGGAGAGGCAGGAAAAGTACAGAGGGAGTTTTTGCAACACCAGGACAGCCTCTCCTCCCCAAAGGTCAACTGTCCTCGCTTCTTAAGTAATAAATGCTACCAATTAGAGACTAGAAATACATTTTTCCAAAGCACTTAAAAACATTAAGGAGCTATATCACTTAATTAAAAATAGCTTAGGAAGCAGCCATCTAAGGATATGTTCAAAATTACATACCTCTTATAAAGCACTGATAAGGCATTTTGGAAAAACCCCTGTAGGGATCTACATACCAAAAGATCTGTCCTTTCAGAGCTCAGTAGCCATTGATTTTCAGTGAGACAGGAACTAGAACAGTGGGGCTCCAAGTACAATCACACAATCTGTGCTTCAGCCCTAGCCCATGTGAAACTGCCAGATCAAATTTTACCAATTACAGAACCTGTGACATAAATACTGCCTCGCTGTTTGCAGTAGGTGGGCCTGCAACAGCAGATGCCCAGTCTAGATCTCTTCCATGTACAGTCTGTTAGTGGTTCAACTGTACAGGCGAGATAACCTTCAGGGCTGGAGCAAATCCAGTTTGCACTTCTAGAGGAGACAGTCTTCCTGCCACATTGGTCATCATGGTAAAGAGGCAGGCCGTGCTCTGCTCAGTAACAGTCTCCCAGTGCAATGGGTCTGAAGATACACACAGCTGTTAAGCAGCCCAGACTTCCTGCACCCTCCCAAGGAGATCAGTCATTGCCTCATGTGAGCAGCAATGCCCTTCAGACTCCAGTGTCATTACCTGCTGTGCATGCTGAAGCAAGGGAGGGCTGGCTACAGCAGGCTGTGTGGATGAAGTCAGTGGCAGAGCCTTCAGCATCATGTTCTGCATGATGATCTGGTGCATCTGAGCATTCTGCATCAGCATCATCTCTACCATATCTGGGAAGAGGTCACCCCAAGGAAGAAAGTAAGGACTTTATCAGCAACTGTCAAGTATCAGAGGCATCTTGGTAAGAAGTGCTTTCCAGCATTGCAACCAAGACATAGCATCTGAAAGGGACACGTGAAGAGTATTAGCATCATTTGGTCAGGCAGTGAAAAATTAATCTCTAGGAATAAGACTGTTCAGATGAACTCTTCTGTTTCTCCTCCCTTGGAGCTGCTTTTGAAGATCTTCTGTCTGTTAACTCCCCTACAAACCATCTCTGGCTATGCCAAATGGAAAGCTGGAGAAGGACTGAGTACCAGAGTGCTCTCATTTACTCCAGCATGGGCCAGCTCCTTACAGTGCTCTCCATTGCTTTGGCTCAAGATCATTGACTTCCACGTGAGAGGTTTCCTCAACTTTCTGATATTGCAGCGGCACCTTGAGAGTCCACTGTACGCGCATCATATCTACTTACCGTGATCTCTGGTTCCTAATCACAAGGCATGTGTGCAGTGTAACTAATCTGCTTGAGGTGGGGAAAGAAGGAAGGAGGTAGAGGGGAGAAAAAAAAAGAAGGAAAAAAATTTTGAGGCAACTCTTTTTTTTTTTTTACTGGTCATACCAAAAGTAGTTTACATCTATCAGCTTATTTGGACTACTTTGTTTATGAAATTAAATTCTGACTGAACAATTCAGACTCTTGGATGAAGAAAGAGAGGAAAAATATTGCAGTTTCATAACTGAGGATTTCACTATGGAACGAAGAAACTTTTGGCTAAAGGCTGAGCCAGAGAAGTCATCCCAGGCTTTGGTCATGTATTATTTCACAGTAGCATCCACCTATGTTTAGAAATAAACTTTTTATATTGGTCCTGTACTATATTTGGAACAGCACTTTCAGCTGTTCTTTGTTCCAAACATGGGGGATAATAAAAGCCTGTATTGTTCTGAGGAGACTGAACAGCAGTTTAAGAGGGAACAAAAGAATAAAAACAGATTTTAGAAGCCTGTTTGATAATTTTTGAGTCATCTGTGTACATGGCTTTGACCCAGTTAAGATTACTCTGTGCAATGGGTTGAGCTGTTCTGCTTCCCCAAGTTCCTCAGCAGCTTAAACTCACATTACTGAGTTTATAGTCCCTTTTTCTTTAGTTTTAGCAAAAAGAGGTTGTTGGAAAGCCTTTCAGAAATGGTATCTAGTCCATTTATGGGGTACAATTCCCGCAGCTCCAGCAGCAGCCTGGCGATGAAACAGCATGTCCCTAACTAGCTTGCTCACTGTTCTGTGTCCCCTTCCACTTGCCTCACCTGCCCTCTCCAGGCTTGGTGATGGGAGCTAGCTGCTACATGGAGGGTACATTACCTTCTTTAATGCTTCCAGAGTGGGGGACGGCAAAAGGTTGGGCAGGGGGGATCTGTGTGATCAGGGGGGACAGCTGAGGAAACTGCTGGATGATGGTGGCAGGCTGAGGTGGCATCTGAAAAAGAAAGGAAAACAGAGAAGTCAGGGTTGGTTTCGGCCAGCTTTCTCATCTTTGGGAAGGGAGAACAATGAATACCATCTGCCTGGACTTCAGTAAGGCTTTGAACATCGTGTCCCATGGGATCCTCACAGAGAAGCTGTTGAGGTCGTGGGCTGTAGAGCAGCTAGTGATACGCACTGGAAACTGGCTGAACAGCTTGGCCAGAGTACAGGTAACCCTCCCACTCCTCTTGCTACCTCACTCCTACAGTAAACCATTCACACTGTTAATTTTGTGCCTTATTTGTAAGATTATTTCCCTTAGATTTTGCCTAGGGCAGTAAGGGTCCAGTACAACAGCAAGAGGCATATGTTCCTTTTCAGTGGGATGAGTATTTCCATACAGCTCCCAAGTGGTTGTCTCCTCGCACTGGCACAGTGCTAGTGGTGATTCCTAGGAGAGATGATCCTTACCATCTCCTGGATAATCCTTGGTGACTCCACTTGGGGAGATGGAAAAGGTATCTGGTAGACATCGGAGGGGACAGCTGCGTGGTTATGACAGTGTCCTCCAGCTGGTGCAGAGAGCTGTGAAAGTTCCTCTAGAAGGTGCTGCTCCTGCAAAATCAAGTATCTTTTAAAAGAAAACCTGGTCACAGAAAGGCAGACAGTATTGTTACGCTCTCTGGACGCCCTCTGAAGCCCACAGCAGGGTGCAGCCTTGCTCACCAAAACACTTCTTCAGAAACATCCAGCACTGCTGTGTCTAACAGGCAGACCACAAGTGACTGCTGCATGAAGGGAAGAACTCAACCAATTGGTACCCTTTGAAAACTAGGAATAAGTAACCGTATCCATTGTTCCTATTTTGGTGGCATTAAAAATTCCTTCTTCACATTTTACCACTATCCCAGAGAGCTTACAATACGGCAGATCAGGGCAAACAGAATCAACCCACCAACTAGAAGAAGTGAATATAAGCTTTGTTAGCTGTAGTGAGGGAATACAAACTGCTCCCCAGCTCCTCTCGCTGATTAGCTGCCCCAGCCTCTATACTCTGAGCCAGCAGAGGACTGTATACTGCCTAGCCAAAGAACTAAAGGACAGGAAAAAACTGAACCCATATCTGCAGTGATGCGTAGATAACCTAGCCCTTCCGTTGTTTCCGTCCACAGAGAGGGCTCTTACCCTAAGTTCATGCAGAAGATTGTTCCTTCGTCTTAGGGCACTTTGGAGCATATTCTCCCGTCTGTTCCCTGAAGAAAGAAAAGTCTCTTATCTTCTCAAAGAATCACAGAGTTATTATAGCACCTACATTATGAGATTAAGTCTGGAAAATGTGTTATATGATAACTTGGCTTCTTCCATAAAAGGTTTTAGGCTAATTTTCTTGTCAAATCCAATGAATTAATGGATAATGACTTTATGCCACATGCAGACACAGCTGTTCAGCATCTCTACAAAGGCAATGCACCTTCCCTGAAAAGAAGCTTTTCAGATTGCTCTCTAAAGCCCACTTTTAACCTCCTGGCTTAGACTCACTTCAGCCTGAAATTTTCTAGATATACTCTGTACATGCAGAGGATGATTGCGCAAAGTGTGAAAAAAAGTTCGTTGTGACGTATCAAAGAAAACTCAGTTTTGAATGTCAACTTTTGTTTCCTTTTTGTTCTTAATCAACTTCCTTTTTGGTTCTTCCCACATACAGCCAATTCTGAACTTGCTTGAAGAGAAAATAAGAAAGAACTTTTTCAGATATGTTGGAGGCATGCCCAGCATTTGCTCTGAAAAGCATCACTTTATCTTTTGAAAGTGTAAGTTCTTAAAGGGATTTTTAACTTTTGGCCACAGCATTGAAAGTTTACAACTAATTGTGCATCATCTCAATGAATATGAGCATAGAGTATAATCTAGAAATATTACTGATCTTATACTGGTACCTTTTAATCCATTGATAATACAATTATAAACACTGCATGTGCCACGCAAAGAAACGAATGCACTGCATATGGCACGCGTAGCTTCCATGGGAATACTGTTGGAGGAACACACTACTAGTACATGAAGTGTCCTAACAGTCCTTGAAAAGGTTTTATAAAGACACAAGTTATTTTAAATTCCCTTATTTCACTAGCTTTTATAGACAATTGTCTAAACTTTGGAAGCTTCAAAGTTCCCACTTTTGGGCTGGGATTCCTGTCCAAACCAAAGTCACGCTGCAATTGCACACGCATGGCTTCCTGGTATAATGGATCTTTCAACAGATCTTATCAACATAGTCCTCAGGACCAATTAACTCTTTTAGCATAATAATTTGTTTCATAAACTGAGTTGCATTTTTTTACACTGGAAACCATATTCTGGTATGCACAAGGCTGCATTGGTCAGCTTCAAAGGTGCAAAGCAGCACTAGTAGCGGAGTGTTCCTCCAACCTGGATCTCTCAGAGACACACAGCCTTTCTAACAACTCCTTCACAAAATCACCAAAGCCAAGCATACAGCTGGACTGCAAGAGGGGCTCACTCCTAGGTACAGGAGCTAGAACACATAGGATCACCAGTAGTTTGCTTCAGTATCCATAGCTGAGAAATGGCAGAGGACACTAGAGTAGGAGGTCATTTTTATGCCAGTGCTCATCTGATTGATCAAAAAAAACCTACCAGTTGAATAAATTTAAAAGATAAAATATAAATAGCTGCACAGTATAGCAAGGACATTCTTGCATCAAGACCACTAAGATTCAATGGCTTAGTTAGGATTGAGGCTAGCATACAGGCTGACATTACTGCACAAGCTTCACTGGAACTCGCATTTTTACTGCTTCAAAACCCCAGGGCTGCAGACTGAGCTGGATCAGCACTGATGCAAGTTCAAAGTCTCCCTCCTGTCATGCCAACAATGTCCTTGTCACAGAGGCCAAGACAGAGCAAGTTCTGGCTGCCCAAATGCCCAGCCACTGAGCACACAGAGGCCCCTTCCAGCTTTTAAGGAGGAGATGGGATCATATGGTGTGACCTGCTGAGGAATTAATGCCTGAGAACATTACTAAGCCCTTTCCAAATCACATTCATAATTAGAACAAATGCTTCTCTTTTACTTGCAGTTGGGAGAGGTGACTCCGTCTTCTCTAGGTCCTCCCATTCATTTTCTAGTCTCTGTCGGTAGAACCACAAGAACTGGTTATGAGTTCATAATTTCCAACCCTACCTTACAGGCATAAATTTGGGATGGAGGAGATAAAGCAGAACCAGATACAGGCAATGCTTCTTAACTGCTAAATCACAGCTGTAAGTATTCATAGAAGTAAGAAATGTCTCACTAGTTATGGTGAAAGAGCAGTCATGCTTCCAACTGGCCAGGATATCACAGACCTGGAAATTGCTAGCACAGTGAATAGGGAGACTTAGTACATAATTTATTTATTTTGTAGGCCAAAGAGCTGGATTATACGAAGAACTTGATGCCAGACAGTTTTGTGTATTTGGTGCATTGATAGGCCTAAATGACCTTGACAAGCCTTACCTGGGGCTTTCATCCGCACCCACCACTCATGTGTCCAGGAGCTCCTTTAATCTCAG
This sequence comes from Thinocorus orbignyianus, assembly GCA_013400375.1. Taxonomy (NCBI): domain Eukaryota; kingdom Metazoa; phylum Chordata; class Aves; order Ciconiiformes; family Thinocoridae; genus Thinocorus; species Thinocorus orbignyianus. The sequence goes on from VXBW01001855.1 coordinate 43,730, forward strand.
CTCTAGGTCCTCAGTTCCCAGCTGAGCTGTATTGGATGAGTCTGCAGCTCAACCACAGCCTGTGACTGACTATGGATCCTATTAACCTTGATCCCAACCTGCAGTCACTTCCTGGGGTGGCCTTGGACCTGCCTCATCACAATGAGCTTCCCTGATAGATCTGGACTTTAGGTTGATCCTGGCCACCATCTCTGGCTCTGACCTGCTTGCCTTGCTTGTGGACTGTCCAGCCAGGCCCCTGCCCTGTTAGCTGTGTTATTGTGCTCAACTCCTTGCTCAACAGGGTGCATTTGGTCCTTCCTTGTTGCCCCCTGATGATCAGAAACTAGAGACCTCTTGCTCATACACAAGTTCTTTTCATGGTTCTGTGTGGCTCCGCGGTGGTAAAAACTTTGACCTCAAATGGCTACTGCATCCAAGACAAATGGCTCTGCTATGGAGACAGATTTGATGCCACTCCATATCTGCCTATGGAGACAGATTTGACGCCACTTCTAGCATTCACACATCCAGACAAACTGTTTCTCTTTCTAGACAAGCCTAAGTAGCTTCTGGAGGACACCAAAGTAGAAGATCTACACTAGTGGGTATCAGATGTGCTGAGGGTGAAATAGGACAAAGTGGAGAGCCCTAGGTGTATTAATGTGTGGAGTCACAACATGGAGCTACTTGAGTTCTGTTTGGTACTTCATGTGCTTCTCGTGAAAGCCTGCCCATGTTTCACCTGGCAACGTATCTTAAGTGAAAGTAGACCAAAAAAAGACACAAAATCACCTTAAAATAATCCGAGGTCCTCTTTACCCAAAATTTACTCCTAAACTTAGCTCAAAACCAGTTTGAGTTGTGACAGGCAATTCAGTGACACATCCCATAAGATCAGGAACTTTAACTCAATTTTTAATTTAGTGCAGGTCCCTGCAAAGTCGCACAATATTATTTTAAAAACTGACAGTGACTCTAACGCTACTGCACATTGGTCTGCCTCTGCTTGAGCAAAGAAAAAGGTTCTCAGCTGGCTGCAGATCATCTTTGTATCTCAGGAGAAATCTAATTGTTTAAAACACAGTGCTAATGCTTAAAAATGTAAGAGAAAAAGCACAGCAAAGGTGACCATTTCAGAGTCATTCCCTTACCGTTTCTAGGAGTTTGAGTTTCAGTAGAGTCAGGTGATCTACCACCGAAGGATCTGTCATTGCAGCACTCTCCTGGAAGTGCAGGCAGGCTAAAACAGGTTAAAAAGCTAAGTGAAGCAGATAGTTTTTCAGAGGTCGTTTTTTCCCTTCCACAGTCTTCACAGAAGAATAATTCCATTTAAAAAAAAACACATTACAAGATTGTGAGCATTTGAGAGAAGAAAAGCTTCTGCTCTGCTTCACTCTTGGATAAAACTAAGTACAGATGTTTACTGCAGTGTCACAGATGCAGCTTTTTCTGGCATTTCTTTCAATGCATTTTCATGCTGCAGACAGCAACAGTCACAGAAGGGTAACTCGGTGTGAATATTTGTCTGTTCTCAATGGTTGCTAGCCTTTTCCCTGGCAGCAGCACTAAACCTGCCTCTCTGTGTTGTGTTTTAAGCAGCTCAAAGTTTTGTGCCTGTTACCTGGTTGCTAATTTTGTAGTGTCAATCCGCAACACAAACAATTTAATCTCCAGGTGCAGAAGCATATGTATGTTTTGTAAAGCAAATGCCCAGCACATTAGTAGACAAGAAAAAATGAAATAAAAGCCAGTGTTCTTTAACACAAGTCAAATTGATTACTTGATAGTAATATTTATCCCGCTGTAAGGGGCCCATACACATTTGATGTAGTCCTGCATGAGAGTTTTCATCTCCAGACAGTAATAAAAATTCAAAAAATTAAGGAGCATGGATAGAACTCATCCCCAGATGCATAAATAGGCTACGGTACAACATCCTTTTGCTTACTGTCTCCCAACTAACCTGCAAGACATCTTCTCCTTCCAGCAAAACCTTCACAGCATAAAAAACAGGGTAACATTTATCAGTAACATCCACAAAGTCAACACCAAGACACGAGAAAGAAGACAGATATCATACTTGGTATCATATTTTTGGTCTGCTCCTAGGAAAGCATAATTATAACCCATTCCTCAGCCACAACAAAGCCACAACTGAACCACTGCTAGCAGCTAGAGCAGCTGATCCGTGTTTGTAGGTAGCTGTGTGAGAGCAGCACAGATCACCTCCTCCAGCTGTGACCCACACCCCATGTGTGTGCAATCTGGCTGACAGTCACTGCAGACATAGAAACCGAGATGTGAGGAGCCCAGAGACAGGGGTGCCATGTCAGACCTGGGACTCAGCTTTCTTTGGCAGGGCTCATTTGCAAGTTTTATGAGTGACATGGCAGAACAAAGACCTCTCTCACCTGCCAGCAGATTTCCTGAGAAACACCTCTATGTACTTTTTTTACTTTAAAACTCCAACAGATTTTTTTCCCATTATCTCTAACATCTCTGATCCCTTCATCCTTTGAGCAACTGCGAGAACCTTTGCCTAGGGGTTTCCTAGTTACCTTAAACTTAAGCATAAGCCTAGTTACACAAGTAAACCATGTGAAGTATAGTTTACTCAAGCATTAGGCAAAACCTCCCCAAAATATTAAAAAAACTTACATTTAGACTGGTTTAAATGTAGATTCCTGAAAAGATTATATGAAATCTTCTCTTTTGCTGTGCAAAATGTATACAACTTGTTTTCCATGCTCTTTTTCCAACCGTTTCTGACTTATATTCCTGTATCACATTCCCATACAGATTTCTCTTCTAAGCAAGAGGATCCATTTATTTTGTCTTCAAAGAGCTGATTTTCTATGCTCATTGATCTCATAACTCAGCTGGGTAGGTGTAAGAGCCCACACGGCTATGGACACAGCCAGCCATTCTCTTGTGTAAAGAATGCCTTGCCTCCTTGCTCCTAGTGCCCTCAGCTTTCTCTTTGGAGCATTGAGCATGCACTGCTCCAGTCTTTATGTGTGCTAAAATATTTACATGAAAATAATGCAGGAGAAACATCAAATGGTTTATTCCAGGACCGCGACGGTGGTTGCCATAGCACGGGAAACCCAGACAGCAGAGACACAGTGCATGGGAGCTGCAAGCTCCAGCTCATGACCTGGAAATTGCAACATCCAAATTTGGGGCAAAATCCCCAAAGAGCCAAACTTAATCCACAGGAAGGTCCAGGGATAGACAAGAGCTTCATGGAAACACTTGCATTCCCATCCATGTTATTAGGTAGAAAAAGCCAGTGCATTACAAGAGGTTACCTCTGAAATGAGCCACGGAACTAGTTTGATTAAAGCATGTGCTTCCCAGTGTGACTTAATAACACCAAGACAAAAGAAGTCACCAATTTCGCAGATGACTTTAAGGTTAATTAGTCTCAATCTTAATGAAAAAGCACCTTATTTCCCCCTCACTATTTGACAATTACTTTCTGGTGTCAGGCCTCGCTGTGCCTCTGCTTCCTGGGAAAAGGGATTCTGCAACAGAACTCCTCACAACTCACTTGTTGCAATGGAAACAAAGCAGAGGCCGTGAAACCGAGATGCGAAACACACCCGAACGGCAGACCGGGCATGGCCTGAAGGGTAACGTTTCTACAAAGAACTTTATACTCCGAAGGGCTCCACCACCGCGTGCCAGCACCTCCCTGGCTCCAAGGGAGCTGGGGACCAGCCGCGGAGACGGAAAGGCACGGCTCCCACACGCAGCGCCTCTCTGGCGGAGAGCCAGCCCCCAGCCCCTCAGCCCAGACACGGCGGCGGCGGCGGCGGCAGGCCCACTGCCACTGCCCCGCACAACAGCCCGCCCGACCTCCATGGCGGCTCGGCAACGGCCGGGTGAACCTTCCCCTCCTCCCATTGGCTATCCGCTGCCCCTGGGCGGGGCCGTGGCTGGCGGCCCATTTGAAACTGGCCATCCAGCGCAGCCCAGGGGCTAGGGAGCTCTCTCCCCCATTGGCGGCCGCTGAGAGGGGCGGGCACTGGCTGCGGAGGGGGAGCAGGCATTGGGGCGTGTTGCAGCTTGTCCCCGTTAGCTAGCGGGGCTGGGCGGGGCCAGGCTAACGGCTGCTCTCGGCACGGGCTGCAGTGATTCTCGCCAATCCCCGCAGAGCTTCCTCCCTTCCTGGCGGGGCGGACCAGCCCCTGCTCCCTTATTGGCCAGNAGCAGAGGCCGGTAGGGCTGAGGTGAGGGGGTCGCTGCTCGGCCTCGCCCCCGGCTCTCTGCCGTGCTCCTGGGCGGGTACCGAGTGGGAGGGCCTGGTGAGGGGCCGGTTCCTGGAGCCGCCCGGGTCTCTGTCCCCCCGGCCTGGGAGCCCTGCCGGCTTCTCCCGCCTTGCGTGGTGGGGTTGAAGCCGCCTTGGGAGCGGTGCTGTGGTCGGGGCGCCCGGCATGCTTGGAGCTTGGCCGGGAGGTGAGGTGTGCTGGCCTCGGTGAGGTGGCTCTGCCAGCAATAAGCGTGCCCGGCGAGGCTCCCGCGGTGCAGGCTGCCTGGAGGGTTTCCTCAGTTACTGCAGAGGAACATAAGCATTATCTTCAGTGAGCAAGGAGCAGCTTAGAATTGTGCATATATCTTCCCCCAGGTGCTGGTTTGGTGCTTTTTGTTTGTGTGTGTGCACGTTGGTGTTTGGGGCTTTGTTTGGGTTTGGTTTTATTTTATTTTTCTTCCCCCCCCAATTTTTACCTAGGTTGCCATTCAGTTATTTGTGAAAATAGCATATTTCCAGGTGAGAGTACTCAAGTACAGGTGTTGTGTGTCCTTTTGCCTTTGCATCTGTGGGTGTGTTACTGGAGAAATGAGTTGGTTTGGTTGTTTCTGGCTGTGTTGCTGGTGAATGCCTCATTCTCTTTGAGCAGCTGCATTCCTTCAGTTAGTTGTAGTTTAGCAGAGCTGTGTAGAGAGCTCACCTGATGTGACTGGTGATGGGACATTCTCTTAGTAATTACTATGCAGCTATGGTGTTAGCACTTGGTAAGTATTAACCCTCTTAAATGAAAACTTCTTGAACATCCTTACAAAAACGAAGCGGAAGCTGGTTAGAAACAGCTGATTGTTTTTCTTTTAATTCAATACTTCTATTGGTTTTTGAGCTGTTAATGTAATATCTTCTGGGAATCTCCTGCTGAATAAGGCTTGCAAGTCTGTGGCTGTAGTTTTCACTGGCAAGGTAGGACTGGAATGGGAGGCTGTCGTGGGTCTGACCAGTCAGAAAGGACAGATGATATCTCCCCCACTCCCACCTTTTAAAAATAAAAGAGGAGAGGAAGAGGTTGAAGAGATTCAGGAGTTTAGAAAAAAAACACTAAACTGCTTTAATAAAAACAAATAAAAAGAAAATTAAAAGAAAAAGTATACAGTATATGCAAAACCACATCAAACCCCAGGATGATGACCGTGTGACCAGTAGGCTTAGGGAAAAGTCCCAGACTGGACTTAGTGGTCGACAGAAGCTGGATTCTAGATCTGGAGTCAGGAACACTCAGATCAGGATCAAAGGCGGATGAGCAGGCAGGATCCTCCTTGGACGTTGGCCGTCAAAGAAAGAGAGTTGACCCTTTTATCCCTCAGCTTTTATACCAAGCATGATGCGAATGGGATGGAATACTCCAGTTGGTTAGTTTTGGGTCACCTGTCTTGTCTGCTCCTCCCTACAGGTGTGACCCCTTGATGCTTGTCTGCTTCTGACCCTCCAGTGGGGCAAATACCAAGGTCAGGTAACTTTGTTTGTTATAGCAGTAAGTATAAGCAAGGGCCTCTCTGCACACCATTCCTTGGTATAATCAGGTCTTATCTCTGTGAGAGTGAACAGTTTTCTGAACAATGTGCTGTTAATGTCAGAGTTTAGTTAGTTAGAAGAGGCCCAGCTAAAAAAGTAAAATTGTAAGTCAGAAAATTGCTTTGTTTTACCTCAAACCAGGATAGAGACTGTGGCTACAAGGGGATAGCTAAGGCTGCATAGGGTGTAGGAAGGTTTCTACATCTCTGATCTTTCATTGATGTGCTACAGCATCTTCACCTCTGATATCACTCTTAATGATTCTCTCGCAGGCATAGGGGCATGGTCCTTTCTGCAGGGAACCTATCTGGAAATCTGCCTAGTGGGTCAGTGCTCCTGACTCCTGCTCAGCAGCTTCTCATCCATTTGCCACTGTAGCCTTGTGTCCTGTGTGGACGCAGTCCTCTTCTGGAGAACAATTTTGTGATTAGATTTTTTGATTAACACCAGGAGAGGAAACTGAGAACAGGAGTCTTTCAGGTTGAAAAGTTGCATTAGTTGTGGCAAGACTCATGTAAACATTTCTTTTGTAACCCTTCTCTAAGTACAGCATCTGTTTATAGTGATAGCCTTGCCTTTAATAAGTTATTAGTTCTCACCTGTTGTACAGCTGTTGTTTGCCATTGGAAAAAAAACAACATAGGGACTTGCATTAAGTTTCACACTATGTGTGCAGAACCAATGTTGAATTACTTTTTTTTTTTTTAAACTATGTGCTAAATCTCTCTCATCTTACTGTTTAAAAAATATAATTATTAGCAGCCCATCAATGTTACTGTTGCATGGTATCGTATACTGAGAGAAAAAGAGAGGGTTGAGAAAGGCAGGTATTGTCATGATGTTTTATCTGATTACTAAAATGTCACGGAGACCCATCACTTAGCTAGCAGGTTGTGGGCATCAGACAATTTTCAAAAACCACCTGGACAAATGAATGGAAGCAGTATCTGTTGAGGCTTATTAAACACAAAGATAGTATGTTTGGCTTTGGAATGGAAACACGTGAACTACAGATTCCTTAGTAGGCTCACACCCGATTTTAAGCATGTAATGCTTGCCTTGGCTTTTTATCTTCACTTATACCCGCAGTTCTAGAGGTAACTTATGGAACAGGTGCATATGGGGCTAATTACTGTGATAAGTATGGCTTTGGTCTCACTCAGTGTTTTTAAGCCCATAGTTGGGTGTATCATGCTGCTGAGTGGGTGGCTGAAGGACTGTGTCCAGAAACTTCTTCTGAATAGCTTGTGTTTTTGAAGGCTCTAATACAATAGAGCAGTAGGGAAATGTTCCCACTTTTTGTTCTCCTTTTCTTTTTTCTTGTTGTCTTTGCACTGCCCTCCTCATGAATAGAAATGCAAGTTAAAGAGAAATAATTTTGAACAGCTACAGTATTTCCTTCCTGTGGTGCAGGCCTAGAGCACTGAACAGTTACGTATCAGGTGCTGATTCAAATCAACTTACTGAATCAGCACACTGCAATATGCCCCATCCCTGGAGGGGTTCAAGGCCAGACTGGATGGGGCTTTGAGCAACCTGGTCTAGTGGGAGGTGTCCCTGCCCATGGCAGGGGGGTTGGAACTTGATGACCTTTAAGGTCCTTTCCAACTCCGACCATTCTGTGATTCTATGAATACTGCAGGGATGCTCATATGAGAAACGCCAGCTCACTAATAGAATGTGAAGAGAGGATAAGGTCTTCAAAATAAAGATACAAAAAGATATAAGTAGTTTATTAAAAATGTAGAGATCAGCTGAGCTGGGTGCCCCCTCCTCCCCGCCAAGAGGAGAAATCCCCTGCTCTTGGTCCTTAAAGTGGTTATACCTTTCTGCCGTCACCTGATTTCTCATTGCCAGGTAGGTACTCAGGGGCTTACAATCTTCCTGTGTGCCTATTGAGTTCATGTCATGATTAAAATGTTCTCGTGGAGTCTTTTTCTCCTTATGACCTCCTTTGCACAATTTTTGGTTACAAACTGCTTACATAGACAATCCAAGCAAGTTTCTTTTTACAAAGCATGGCTCTGGGTTACTCTGAGTTTATAGATATCTAATTGCTCTATGCACTGGGAAATTCATTATGGCTGAAGCAAAATTCTTATCCATTTCTTACACTCATGACAACAAGGGGCGGGAGGCTAGTTGTGTGTTGCAGCAACCCATTCAGTCATGGTAAATGTGGTCTGATACTACTTGACTCTGGAGGCACAAAGTGCTGTGGGATATTNAAACTCAGTTTGAAGTGCATTTAAGTTGTCACCTAGTAATAATAATTCAAACTGTTACGTTAGTTGGAAATTGTTGTGACAACTAAGTACTGATTGTATCAGGTACTTGAGATTTTAATTTTTGATAAATGCAGTACAGTTGCCAAGGTAAGAATTGAGAAACAGAGTAAACAGCAAGTATTCAGTGCTGCTTTTTTTCTCCTTGTTTTTCTCCACCTTAAGTTAGTTGATATGCGTGTTGGGCAACTGTCCCTCTAATTCTGTAACTAGGTGTGCCTTGCCTGGATGTGCCATACCTCGTGTATAAGAAGTTTTTGCTGTTCCTGCGTCGTATACAGCAGGAGCTTAAAAAGGAGCACGTTTTCCAGGAAGTTTTCTCTCTTTATCAGTTTGAGGAAGCTCTAAAAAATGTTTCTAGATTTTGCCTAAGAGCACTTATGCATATGCTTATAAGATCTAGGAAGTAGACTAACATTTATTTGAACAACCCGTGGTGCTGATTTGGTTTTCTGCTCTGTTCCATTTTCCATGTGTATTCTTTTTGGTACTAGTTTCTGAAGCATGTAGAACAGTAAGTCAAAGAATAAATTATGTGAGAGGTGGGCTGGGGAAGGCTGAACAGGGCTACATAAGGTGTAGTTTTCCTGTCTACTTGCCCATGCCTCTGGTGCGTGTCAGAATAGCAGTTAATTTGGAATAGAGATGAACGGGGACCACGTGACACACACCTTTGCAGGCTTACTCCTGTAGTTCTGGGATGCTCTTGTGGTACTAGCCATAACAATTCAGAGTTGCCTTGTAGTTGCCTCTTTTAACTGACTGGTCTTGGTGAAATGAAGTTGCAGTATATTGGTACCCGCAGAAAGGCCAGATGCTCTTCTGTATGGAGAGTTGCTTTGAATACTGAGGTGGGCAGTGCTGTTCATGGTCCTGTGGCTAAAAGTGAAGATTTCACCTTTGCACATGATACTAGAAAGGAAACCAAGAATCGGGCCCTTTTAAAAGGGCATGGTGGGATCTCACTGGGATGGGGCAGAATCAGTGTTATATGGTTTCTTCATATTCACACCAACCACTTGGTATTAGATGACTGACTGTGTATCTGTTGATAGCCTTATAATGACACTTGAATTCATGTAGCTGATTAAAGGCTTTGGAAATGTGAAACTGCCCTAACTAGTGCTTTCCCCTTTCGGTCATTCCATAGATCTGGAGTATATTTGACCCAAGATGCTTTCATGGGCCACCAAGTCCAGTGGTTCTGTAAAATTTTGGAGTAGTTGGGTATTTTTGCATGAGATGTATTATGATTTAATACATATGAGCGGGACAAAATAAGTTTTGGTTTTGAGCTGTGTGTCTATAAAATACCAAGACTTGCCATGACTAAACCTCTAAATGAAGATGAATTTTATGTCAAACACAGTCTTCCCTTGTGAAATTGCTAACTGCTCTCTGTGATGGCCACTCTGCCTTTCCTTTCTTATTTTTTCGGACCGCTTTATTCATGTTGTCTGTTTTTCCTGCTTCAGTGCCTTCCTCTACTATTTCTGCAGGTTTCCTCCTGTTCATTTTCCCTATGTTATCAGATTAATTAGTGCAATAGCTATTTTTGACACATTGACATCAGTAAGTTAGCTAGTTAGCAGTAAACTAGAGTTAAACCTGATTTCAGAGAACAGTATTTGAGTCTTGCTATAGCTTTATTTTGTGTGTTCATTTTGCTTATTGTGAAGGGCAACAGGGCACCTAGCAATTTTTGTTTAGTCTGCATTTGGTGTTAATAACTATGGAAATACAGAACTTAGTCTTAAAAATAAGCTATGTAAATAAAAACATCATCAATGCTGATAAGAAACTGATCTATTTCTGTAAATACACCTTTTAAACAAGCTGCTCAGTGTAGCTGGTGTGTAACTGTATCTGTTGAGCAGCTAAGCTTTCAGGTAGAAGTTGCTGTAATGGCACGGGTGCAAGGAATAAGTACTGAACTAAATCCATTTCACAAGCTGAATGAAAACATGTGGACATAATTTCTGTTCAGGGTGGCTGTTTTACAGGAAAACCAAGCTGTCAAGCAGTGGATTTTTGTGTATGTTGCAGGTAGAACTTGGCAGTTATGTTTACATCACGTTGTCATTTGACTATTTTATCTTGTCACAAGGATATATTAGCAGTAAACTTGATAGCTTATGGTTGTAACCTTGGAGAAGGCTTATTCCTTATGAGAAGGATGTCTGGATTTACGCTGTGAGAGGGAGGTGATACCTGGAAATGCTGTCTAAACACAATACCAGTGTTTAAAATATGATAACTCTTTTAAAGCTGTTTAAGGTGCTAAGGAAATTTGGGTAATAAATTCTCAGTGGCATTCTTTACAAGTCCCTGGTGCTTCATAGAACCGTTATAGTCTGATAAAGTAGAGCATCTGATTCTTCAACAGAAGAAATTAAAATAACCTGGCTTAATTGATTTTTCTATTTATGTACTGTAGGCTGCTTTCTGCCTGGGAAGTTTTGCTGTAGTCTGTTAAGGGGATCACAGAAAACGAGCAAGAGGATGCAATTCCGTTAATTTTAATCTTAAATCTTATGTGACAAAGATCTGCTTAGATACATTTTTGGGGTTATTGTTTTTGCCGGTCTTGCAGAAAGACTTTTTTTTTTCCCCCCCTATTTTTTTCCCTTAATTTTTCTAGTATATTAACAACTTGTTCCTTTAATAATCTGTCTTGCTGTAACTCTAGATTGTCATTGACACACAAAGTTACACTGAGTAAAATCTGATTCTTGTATTGAAATGAGTCTTTAGTACTGGTGTGAGATTTCTTGCTTAATTGCAGTGTTCCAGAGTGTTTTGAATGTGCAGAAAGTAGGAGGATAAAGCAGGTTTTCTGCAGATGTACATATTTTATCAAGATAGGATCTTTGTCACCCATGAGTGTGTTAATCTTGTGGTCCTGCTACTTTTTTCTCACTTACCTCTCTCTCTACCTCTTTCAATCCTTTCTGCACAGCTTGCTTACTTCAGACAACGAAAAACAAAAAGCGACATCATGCAGTCGCAGGAAAAGGCGACGAAGAGGAAGGGCTCGTCTGTCTACACACATGAATTTCCGAAGGAAGAGTGCGCACTAATGGCCAAAGATGTTACTCAGGGTATAGAGAATAAAGCTGAAGACATCAACCTACTAGAGAAAACCACAAAGACTGAGGTAAATCTTAGTATTTCTTGTTTCACTTCACTCCATCTGCAGGTAACAAGTATTCAAGGCAATTGTTTTACTTAATTGGGTATTAGGTCTCTGACAGTGTCAGCTAGCTGCCATTGAAAAGTAAGTGAAGGGATGTATTTTCATTTGTAATAATTAACTCTTACATAGTCATGTAAATAACTGGAAAAAAACACCATCTCTAATATATATGGACTGGACAGCTGGTATTGTCAAGGAGCTGTCTACTGTTAATCAACTGAGGTCTTTCACTTTTCACTGCCATGAACTTCTGTTTGGGCAGACTTTATCTGGTTGTGCAGCTGAGACTCCAGGAGATGCCAAGTCCAGACTGAGAGGCATAACGAATAAGCAAAACTATCAGGACCTTAAAATTCACAGTATTAGTTTGGTTTTGTATCACTCTGCTGGCTCAAATGTGCTTCATGTTTTCTGAGAAAAATATAATTTGTTCCAGCATGCTCTTAGTAGCCATTATAAAGTCAGCATAGATGTTACATTCTCTGACAAATTTGCTTAAAATCTGGCTCTGCTTGTGGCTGTTAATATTAGTGTATTTGCACAGGTGATCCTCTAGAAGTAGCCCTGTGGTCATGTCAATAAATATAGAAACAGACATGTACTGGTCTGCCTGAATTAAGCAGTTGCTTTCTTGCTTTAGCTCACAAGCAAGACTTCTATTTTTATGTCAGCTGTGGATTAGACAGTCATGTGACACTTTTCTGTCTGGTAATAAAAACAGGCAGGACATAGTTTTGAAAATCTTTTTTTGTAGGAATCCAACTTGCTTCAGAAATGTCTGACTGAGGCTTTCACAAGCTTCAGAAGATAGAACACAGCTCTGGCTAGAACAGACTGTATCTGTCTTGGTCTGGGAGTTTGTTTAGAAAATAGTTTCCCAGTGCATTTCAGCATGTTGTCTATGCAAAGATTTGTAAGTTTGGGGGAAGCAGTGCCATCTGCATAAAAAGCATCTCTCCAGGTGTTCATGTGTTTTCAAAATAAGCTAGTGTAATTGCAAGCCTGAAATAATGGTGGGTATAAGTTTCTGTTGTGAGAGTATCCCTAGTGCTTTCAGGACATTGTAAGCGTAATGTTAGCATTGCAAAGGCTTTTAAATGAAGCTACCTGCCAAGCTGTCTGCACTAAGAAAAAAGCATACAATATTTTGTCACTTGGCCATAGTGGTGTTGGCGGTGTCCTTATTGCACTCATGTGGACTTAAGTTCAAAACAAAAATCACTTACTACTTCTAAACAGCTTTGGTCAAAGTAGCTGGTTTGCAAAGCAAGTGGAGTGGCTTTCTAGCTCATATGGAGGGGTTGCCAGTAGTCATTGGAAACCGCTTCATGCAAATTCAAAATACAGGGAGGGTTATGGGCTTCCTTTTCTAAATAGTGCCACAGTCATCTTTGTCATCTTGTGAATTTGGTGAGAGGTAAGTATATTTCAAGATTTCAAGATACGTTAAGTGTATGTGTCAGAAAACAGTGCTGCTTTTGTAATTACCTGAATGATTTCAGCATGTTTGTTAAATGTTCTTCTGTCAGATAGTTACTAATATTTAGTAGCGGATTAAAGAGTGCTCAACTGTATTTGCAAGCCACGAAAGCAGAAGACGAACACTGAATCTCAATGGTGAGACTTAGCCCTAAATTTTTGAGCAGTCTTTCATAGTATTTTATTTTTTTATTTTTTCTTTTCCCATTTATTTCATTCATTTGGCCATGGATGACCAGCTGAGTTTAGCATTAAAGTCAATCTCTCTCTCTCTCTTACTGGTATGCTTTCTTACAATGTGGACTTTTCTGGCTCATGCGCTTAAGATGTTTCCAAAATAATTCTGCTTTTCTTTATGTATCTTTAAAATAGCCATGATTGAGTGTTTGTTGTATTTGTTTCCTTGCCAGGGGTATGCAGACTTTTCCAATTGGCATGTGCTGAATGATCATGTGGCTGAAGTAAGTGTGAAAGAATGTATCTGTAGTAACAGGTGCTGAGATATATGTAAAAAATGAGTATGATATTTGGTTACTAAAATGATATAGTTATTGACCTTTGTTATCATACTTGATAAAAATGATGCAATTTCACTCTTTTACAGTCTAAACCAGGTACTTAAGTGTGCATACATCTACTGACTATGAAATTGGTTTCTAAGGGAATTGGTTTCAGTGAAATCATGGACCTTGTCCAGAGCGATTTAAATGATGCTTTTAATTGAGAAGTAGGTTCGATCTTTGTTTCATACTTAAAAATAAAATAAAATGCAAAATACTGTCTCCTCTGTGCGAATTGTAACAATATTGCTCCAAAGGCACCACAGGATTGATTGGAGCAGCTTCCATCTTTGCAGTTGTGTTTTTGTTTAGCTGTTAAAGGCCACAGAAGCTCAGAGTATGTTGAATATTTATTTGCAATAGCTTCTTACACTTGAATTTGATGTTAATTCAAGAAGTTTATATAATTATTTTTCCTATGGATGGGCTGCTTTCCAGTGAGCACAGAAGTATGTAAAAACTTTTTATAATTTTTGTAGTGTTCTCCCTCTGTTCACTTGTAAGTTGGAATATATTTTAAATCCCAGTGTGTGTTGAAATAGCTCTTTGCCTCAGTTTGGTGCTATGGAGTTGCGAGGCTCTTCTCCCTAATTTACTTTTGTGTCTTAAAATATTATATGAAAATACATTATCTGAAATATTTTTATTTGAAATTTTTAAGAATTAAGTACCTCATATATAATGCTTCTTTAAGTACAAAATCTCAGTATTGAGTTGCTTTTAAACAAGAATTTGCCCCAAATTTGAGCTTGAATTTATATTCAGAATAATCCCAAAAGAGATGTGGTATGTTGTTTTTGTGAGTAAATATATTTTTGGGCTTTTTCTGTGAAGAAAATGTCAGTAAATCCTGCTGGAGAGTACAGTGAGCTTGATGCTAAGATGTGTCAGATGAGAATAGCTGAGTTAGAGAACAGACTTCTGGAGAAGCAGGAAGAAGCTGAAAGATTCACCACACAGATGGATGAGCTACAGGAACAACTTACCCAGCACAGTGGCTCTATGCAAAGTGAGGTATGCTTCATAGAATTGGATGATGGGGATAGTACTCTTTTAATCCAAAAAGTATTTAGGAGATAAAGCTCAAAATAAGTACCATGTGGGTTTTTTTCATTGTTGTTGTTTGGTTAGGTTTTTTGTTTATTTTTTGTGTTTTTTTTTTTTAAATTGAAAAGTCCTTCATCTTTTGTTAGCATGTGCTGTGTAAAGCAGTACTTATATTTTCCATTTACCAGTCTCCAGGGCTTCATATTGCTTGAATCAGAGTGAAATTAAATTTGTAAAGCTTCTGTTTATAGAGTTTTTATGGAATGCATAGTTGATTTCTTCTGCTGATGAAAGTATAGTTAATCATACATTGAGATAGAGGGTCAATGTAAAAGCTTGTATTTTTATAAATACTGACTTTAAAAATGTACATCAAGGCCATGCTGAACGATGGTGGACCCCACCCAACCCCACCCTGAAGTGATGTTCAAACTATTGAAAAAGTAGTACTTAGTGAAATATTTCTGTGGATATGCCTGAAAACCACTTTGTAGATGTAGCTGGGCCTGCTTTTCAAATATTCACACAGGATGTCAAACACCACTGTCACCACCACCTGCCAGAGATCATTCATACTTTTTGAATGTTTATAAATACTTGTGACTTCTTTTATTTCCGTATGGGGTTCTTTGTTTGGGCAGATGATTAAGCAGGTTAAGTTAAGTGTTATTAAACTGACATGTACCTTCCACTCTCCCAAAATAGTAAAAAGATATTTTGAATTCCCCTTCTCTAGCATTTCTATGTAAAAGTAAATTATCAGGTGCTTCTGAAGAATCTTTACTGCCCCCTTTACATATTGTTTTTCTCCTTTTAAGACTGGGAAACAAAGGCATTTCCTGTTGGTGAGAAATAAACTGAAAAGGTTAATGTGCTTAACATAAAATAAGATTAACGTTTCCCATCTCACTACCTTTCTCTCATATGGCTGAAAAGAAGACCTGACAGAGTTTAGGGGCTATTAAATATTTATTTTATCCTGTGGGAAACTTTGATTACTTTCACATCAATAACAGTTGCAAAACTTAAGTAAAAATATTTATTACTGGGGTCCTGTCTTTTTTTTAAAAAGTCTCTTTTGATTGGCTTTGTCATCTCCTGAGATCTGGGGCAGGTTCCTCTTTCATCACCCCGCCATCGTGTTTTAACACAAAAATTTCAGGTCCTTTGGTACAAGTTTGTTAAAACTTAAGTGTAACTATAGACTTTAACAGCTTTGCTTTAAGATATCTTACTGTTATATGGTAAGAATATTTTAATTTTAAAAGTGCGTTTCTTGTGATCCATGTAGGAAATTACTGTTCAAGAAGAGAATGAAGTAATTGGGAAACTAACAAGTTGCCTTCAACAGGCAAAACAGAATCAGAATGACCTACAGGATAAGGCTTCATGTGTAGCTGCTCAGGTCCGTGATTTACAACTTCAGTTATATCAGGTTTTTGTTTCCTTACAAATAGAGTGAGAACAGATTTGGAATATGAATGCAAAAGCATAGTGAGCTTATCATAGCTCTTTGTAGTTCAATTTGTAATGCAGCAGTGAAAATGATTTGAGGGTGGGGCAGAAGTTCTGGAAACATCCTTATATTTTCCATTTTACTTGTTTGTGTAATGTTGGGGAGGTGATGACACTTCTTTGTCCATCAGTGTAGTCCTTTGTAGGGAATTTTACCCAATACTGTTAGTAACTTGGATCTATATGCGGCCGTCACTGTAATGATATGGGCTTAGAAGCGATCAGCTTTCCTTGCCTTTACCAAAGAAAGCCCTCAGTATATGCATGGGCAAATATAACAGCTCAGCTGTTACACAGAAAGATGCTATGTTGAGTTAGTATGACTTAGCACAGGGAAGATTTAAAATAACCTGAAGAAGGTTGATACAACTCCTGTGGCACATGGGAACCTGCTTCAGTGCAACAAGTTGATCGTGGTTCTAATCCCTGGGTCACCGAGTTATACTACAGCCTTTCATCCACTCTTTTTTTTTTTTTTTTTTAAATATTTGGTGATGCTCGGTATTCTGGTGGCTGTTCTCTCCAAATGCCTGTGTATGTGTTATTTTAGGAGCTTTGTATTTTGTACCGAAGAGTAATGATTATGTTTACTTACCATTTCAGACTTGCAAGATAAGAATTACACTAGGAGGGATTATATGTCTTAAACATCTGGGTAGGAAGGAGGTTTAAGAAAAATTAAAACCTGTGGTTTACTTGAAGCCTAGGGATTATCTTGAAGGAGTTGCTCATGCCCTAGAAAATAAATCCTGTGCTAAATGAAATTTTGGAAAAGAACAAAAACCACTGCTTTCCGTGTACAATTCAGATTGCTATTGACAAAATATGTGGTAATAGTGTAAATTACTCCACAGATGATTGTTGTGATCTGCTCCATAAGTCGTTGAAAGACAATGATAACACCTCTAACACTTTGAGCATATTGAGAATAAAGCTAGTAATATAATGCAAGTTGTTTGTTGGAAGCATGTCAACTTTAAAGCAGTATTAGAACTTTCAGAGTTATCAAATATTATCATGTTTTTAACAAAGTCTTTAGAAAAAGGTTTTAAAAATTAATAAAACACATTTTATTTTATTTCCTATAGGGCAAATGTTTTCTTTTTATTTGGAGACAGATGGAGAGAAAAGAAAAGCCTTAAGTATTGAGTTGTTAATTCTTTGCAGAGAAGACTGGTTTTGTTTATTGTCATCTTACCAGTATGTCCAGTCTGTTGGAAGTCCTGGAGGCTTCATAGAGATGAATTATCCAACATTTATATCTTTAAGTGATAGCATCTAAAACATGACAAGCATTGTTTGACTTCTTAGGGGGTTTCTTATTCATTGAGAATGAAAGACATGAAGTAAACCTGTAGTAAATGCATACGGTATACTTTATGCATACAGTAAGATATGAGTTATTCTGATACAAAGTTTCTTCTGACTGTGAGTACCTTTATGTGTCCAGGTTAATGAGATACAGAGAAGTAAAAGCTCTGAGAAGAATGAAGTATTGGAAGCCCAGAGGCAGATGTCCTTGTTTCAGAACAGTCTCAGAGAGCAAAATGCACATCTAGAGATGCTGCGTCAGAGAGCACATGACCTGGAAATACAGCTTGAGTATTCTCCGAAGGTAAAAATTGTTTAAAGTGCCTTTATAATTAGGAGTTCTAGGTAGTTAGGCTTTTGTTTTGATTGTGCAAGCCAAGGTGGTACTTTATGGAGGAAGAGCCTGTAATGAACATTTAATTTGTGCGTAAAGTAACATTGATGCTTCAGGACTGAAGCAACAGTTTGGTGTGGGATTAAAAATCTGTTCTTCTGAAGGTAGTGATATTCAGTTAAGAAGTCAAAATGGCTGCTCACAATTGAAAATATTTTTTTTGGAATGCAGTAAAGGTTTAGTTCTTGTTCTTTAAAATTTGCATATTTATTTAAATTACTCCATCGGTTTCTGTTGCAGACAGTTGATCTTTAACTCTGTTATTAAACTGTTGTATAACATTAAGAAGTTTCCACCAAAAGGACGTTTGTCTAGTGTTTATGGAAGGGAGGCATGTGGGAACATAACTGACAGAGCTTTGCAGTGGGGTGAAGGTTGTTGGATATATTGTGTAAGCATATCACAATGCAGTTATGTGTGAACTTGAAACACCTAGATGGAAGTGAAAATTAACTGTGTCTGTAATCATGTTAGTTTCTTGTACAAAACAAGTAAAAAGCTTGTGTGGGAATATTTTGATGCAATTGTTCCAGAAACAAGCACTGTGAGTAAAGAAACTCAGCTAAAAACACAGAAGAGGCCCTTTTTTTTTTCTTATATGTATTTCAAATTTGGTGATAACTCTGATGTGTTATAGAGGCATGGTCATGGAAAAAAGTCTTTTTCTTTAGGAACAAGTTTATAGGGGTTACCTGAAATTTGAGACAGCTGCTATTTTCTTTCTCTCTGGAGTCAGTGGTGTACCATTTGATGTCTGTTAGCACATTTGAAGAGTCTTAGTAGTATTTGCCACTCTCAATGATGTGCTTAAATATCTTGGTGCCTAGGCCAATGATACACCTTGCACTTTAGGGTAAATATTATTTGTGAAGACAAATTGAAAGCACGAGGCTTAAGGAAATTAAGATCTGTCATGTTTCAATGGTGTATTTCATTTGTAATATTTTATTTTTAAGAACACCAAAGATAAAGAAAATGTGCTTGCTGAAATAGACAGGGATATAAAAGGTACAATGCAACAGTTACACAAAAGCATAAAAGAAAAAGAACCATGTATTAAAATACTTCAGGGTCTACTAACATCAGAAAGATTTAGCTTGTGTGTACTACAATGTACACTTTCTCTTCAGGACTCAGAAATAAAACAATTAAAAAGTGAAATAGTTTTATCTGAAATGAAAGAATGGCAACATATTGAAGAACTGAAAGTCAGCCATGAGAAGGATATTCGCAGACAGTTGGAAAACTTGAGGGCTGAGCTGGAGAAGTGCAACAGAAGAGAGCTCGCAAAAGCCAAGCAGGTACGTGAGGAAGAAATTATTTTAAAATATAAGATTGAACTTGAACAGTTAAAAAAAGAACTCTGTGCTCTGAATTCTGAAGAACGCATTCAGAACTTGAATGGCATAATAATTGACTTAAATAATAGTCTTTGCAAGTCTGAAATTAATTTGAGGAAGAAACTTGAAAACCAACAGGAAGACTTCCAGAGAAAAAAACCTGAAATTGGGACTAAATACAAGGGTTTAATTGATGGCCTTAACTTTCAACTTTGTGACGCAGAAAAGCAGGTCAAGGAAGCCCAGTGATACAAGAAGGAAGAACAGTCCTTGAATGAAGAGATTCAGAAACTGAACTCTTTCATACAGGAATTAAATGAAAAGCAACTTTGAGGCTGAAGAAAGCATAGATGTAAGGCAAAAGCATGATGAAGAGACTGTCTCCAATAAACAGCTAGTAAAACTGAGGAAATAAACAGATATTACTAGAGGTACTGCAGTTGCATAGAGCAGAGCTTGCGGAGATGTGGAGTAAACTGCATGAGTTGAAAGGTGAAAGTGAGCTAGTTCATGAAGAACTTGAGGTCCAACATGAGTTCAGGGGATCAATTAGAAGAAACTAAGAATTTAAAGATCACAGAGAAAACTGAAATAAATGAAGGAGATGGCCTAGTTCTGACAAATGTTCTTCAGACAGGTTTTTTCAGTAGTGATGAAGGCATGTTGGCTAGATATCTTCTCTCCATGGAGAGACCATAAGAGTCATATGTGTCTAGCATTTCTGCAGGTTATGCTATTGAAGAAGATAGATGCAGCAGATATGGGTTAGTGTGCTTCTAGAACCCAGAAGAGACTTTCTACCTCCTCTAATGAACTTTGGCCTTGATGAGGAAGCATGTCCTAATGCTTTGGCTCAAGAGACTTTTGAAGAGACTGATCTGGGAACAGAAGCCTTTGTTTCATTTTTGTCAGATAGCAGCAAAACAAAATAAGTGACCATGATGATGTAAAAGATGATGAGACAACTTGTTTAGTAGAGAAACATGTGAAGCTAACTGAGCAGCTCCATGAGGAGGAGTCAGCCTTGAAGAAATCTTATCTGGAGACCCAAGAAGCTGTTGAAAAATGAGGAAAAATGGCTGAGCTCTCACACATGTGTGAAACTGGATGAGGAACATGTAGCACGAATCTTTTGTAAAAAAGAACTGCAGAAAACTGAGAAGGAGAAAGAACTTGAAAACAAATTCATGTTTCTGTTAAAGTAGCAGGGTGAAGATGGAGACCAGCTGTACTGTACTGTAGAGCCTTCAACACAAGTGTCAAAATCTTCTACCTGGCAAGAAATAGTAAAAGACCTCCGGGAAGAAAGAGAAATGTTGATAGTACAGCTGTCAATTCAGGAGCAATTAGTTAAAGATGTCCAAGAGCAGGAAACAGTTTCTGATTCCGTAACAAGTGAAGTACGGTCTCTCTTTGGATCAGTTGGCTGCTTTGCAAAGTCAGAGGAATCCAAATGCAAAGTGAGCTTGATGCTCAGAACACTAAAAAACGAACAGTACCAGAGCTGCTTGTTCAGAAAGCAGTATCTGAAGAGACACTGCTAAAAGAACAGGAGTTGCTCAAGGCTGAATTCTATAATAAAGAACAAAAGTTAGCACTCTTATTGAAGGAAAAAGCAGCCTTAGGAGAGAGATTATCTGAGGTTGAGAAGGATCTAATAAAGGCAGGAAAAACACTAGCAGGGAATAGCCCCCCGCTAGTTAGAGGCTAACTTACTCTGTTTTGAAGAAGACTATTTCTCTGCAGGTACATGAACAAGAGCATGATCGTGAAATCTCTGAACTGATTACTAAACATGAAGAGGAGATGGAGAAGCTCCGTGCTGAACTAAGTAAAGAACAGCAGCACCTGTTGGATGAACTTCATCAGCAAATGGCAGCCACACACAAAGCAGAGATTGAGCAAGCTCAGGTAAAATAAAAACAATCATTAAAAAATTCAAAAAAATAATTAAAAGTTAATTTTGAAAGTGTATAAAAGTACTAAAGCCCTCCCACTGTTTAATTGTCCCACTAATCTAATTAGGAATGCTTTTGTGCTAAGCTTAAGTATGTAAACCTGACTTTTTCCTCTAAATATTTACTGGGTTTTTGAATATTTCCACTAAGTGTAAAATATAAATAGAAAGAATACATCCAGTGTTAGGTCTAATTTCAAGATGTTGGGAAAACATTGTAGAAGTTCAGTTTATTTCAGAATCGAAGTGTTTGGTCTGTTTTAGCTGCCATTTTTAAATGCTGGATATTCCTCACTTTTTATTGAGTCATGGTGAATTTTATTTCCCTGTTTCCAATACCACTTCAGAATTTTGCTTTTTAGTGAATCATAACCAATAGCAAATGAGTAATTTTTTTTAATAGACAATAAAAAGTTAGGGTGAGCTTGTTTTCTGCTCTGTGATGTGTGGACAGATGCAAGGTATTTGGTAGGAAATGAAGTTAGAGACTGGTAAGGAAAGCCTTTTACTTTGCACTGAAAATGTTATGCAAATGTCACTGTGACAAAAGTCAGTGAATTTTCAGGGTTCTGTTGCTGCCATGAAGAAACACTCTTCAAGTACAAAAAGGTAAAACTTAGATGTGTTTAACAGTTGAAAGCAATTGAAACTGATCATGGAAAAAGTGAACGCATTTCATTCCAGGGGAGGAAAAAACCCTTTTTCTTCATTACAGACACAGCACAGCCTTGAATTGGAAGCTTTACGCCTAAGCTTAAATAATATGCACACCTCCCAGCTTGAACTTACTCAGTCTAACTTGAGAAGGGAGAAGGAAACTGCCCTTGTGGAACTACGGGAGATGCTAAATGATAAGCGTGCTCAAGAGGTAGCAATTCTGCAAAGTCGCCATCAGCTGGAGCTGGACAAGGTTAAAGAACAGTGTCTGAGGGAGAAAGAAGACCTTAAGTCAAATTACCAGCAAGAACTAGGTATTAAAATTTGGGGATAATGTTCTAGGTTTAAACCCTATCTCTATTTTTTTTTTTAGTTTTTTTTTTTTCTTCCTTCATAGATTCCTGTCTTGGTGTAGACCTGGCCTGTTGAGTGATAGTGCTGTCTTGAATAGCGACAGAGATAGACTGGCTTGTGCAAGAGTGCAGTTTTATATATGAGAATGAAGTTGTCCAGATTTAAGCTTCATTTTTCTTTAACTACGTGGATGTTCTGCTGCTATTTCTGTAAAATAGCACTATATTGAACTAGTTGCTTTCAGACATTAGACAGAGCTGTCAAAGAATTTAATCAGTACACAGAGCAGACCTCTTATCTGTTATGTTTCTTAGTGATTTTTTTAATGCTCTAAGTCAGTACTGACTACTCTTGTGTTTCTGACAACATATGGAAATGCTTTCTGGCTCACCCTCTCAGTGGTTTCAAAAAGAGGATAAAGGAGTTGGAAAGGAACTGAAAGGCTCATTGAGAACCTGCAGCTGAGTGTCCTTTGAGATGCATTTCATGTTGAGGTTGTATTTTTACATTGGCAAGAGGAAAGCTATACTTGATAGTACTGAAGGCTTGTTGATGGTGCTCTTGGCATTGTTTGGAATATTTGCCTCTTCCCAGATCAGGATACCATTTCTGGCCTGTATGGCAGAAGTTAAGGAATTTCTGGAGAAAGGCGAGGCCTACATCAATTCAATGACAAAGTTTAGGAACCATTCCTTTGATTGTCCTTCTCCGAGAGGAAAAGAATGTTTAAGGGCTGTGTCTTTTTGATCCATGACTAGGAAACCATTTGTTACCACCAGTAATATAGTGAACTGATGGCATGGTGGGATTTGGGAGCAGAGGGATGTTGGGATGTAGTTCTTAAGATCAGTGCTGTTTGTGTGCCTTTTGGCAATGTAACTTACTATGAATGTAACCACTTACTGGTGCTTGGATGGGGGGGGCTGAGAAGGAGAATCTGGAATCAGGTGATAATAGAATAATTTGGGTTGAAAGGGACCTTAAAAGGTCATCCAGCCCACCTTCCCCTGCAATAAGCCACCTTGAACTAAATGAGGTTGCTCAGAGCCCCTTACAACCTGATCTTGAATTTTTCCAGGGATAGGGGCATCTACTACCCCTCTGGGCAATCTGCTCCACTGTTTCACCACCTTCACTGTAAAAAAAAAATTGCTTCCTTATATCTAGTCTAAATCAACTCTCTTTTTAATTTAAAGCCATTACCCCTTGTCCTGTGCAAAAGGCCCTGCTAAAAAGTTTGTCCCCATCTTTCCTGTAGGCCCCCCTTAAGTACTGAGAGTCTACAATAATGTCCCCCAGGAGCTTTCTCTTCTTCGGTCTGAACAACCTCAACTCTCTCAGCCTTTCCTTATAGGAGAGGTGCTCCATTGCTCTGGTCATTTTTGTGGCTCTCCTTTAGACCTGTTCTAGCAGATCCATGTCTTTCCTGTGCTGAGGGCTCCAGAGCTGGATGCAGAAGTCCAGGTGGGGTCTAAGAAAAGCAGAGCAGAGGGGAAGAATCACCTCCCTTGGACTGCTGGTCATGTTTCTTTTTATGCAGCCTAGGGTATGGTTGGGTTTCTGTGCTGTGAGCGCTTTGCTGGCTCATTTCTATTTTATCATGCATCAGTACTATCAAGTCCTCCTCTGCTCCCTGTCCCTTCATCCCCTAGCCTCTATTGATACCAGGGGTTGCCCTGACCAATATGTTGCTCAATCTCATGAGATTGACATGGGCCCACTTGAGCCTGTCCAGGTCCCTCTAGATGGCATCTCATTCTACACCACTCACAGAATCATAGAATGGTTTAGATTGGAAGGGATCTTAAAGAGCATCTAGTTCAAACTTCCCAGCCATGGGCTAGGACACCTTCTGCTAGACCAGGTTGATAAAAAGCCCTGTCTGGCTTGACCTTGAACACTTCCGGGGATGGGGCCTCCACAGCTTAGCTGAGCATCCTGTTCCAGTGTCTCACCAGCACAGTAAAAAATTTCTTCTTGGTATCTAATCTAAATCTACCCTTTTCCAGTTTAAAGCCATTGCCCCTTATTCTATCACTTTATGCCCTTGTAAAAAGTCCCTCTCCAACTTTCTTGTAGGCCCCCTTGAGATACTTGGAAGGCTGCTAAAAGGCCTCCCTGGAGTCTTCTTCTCCAGGCTGAACAACCCCACCTCTCTCAGCCTGTCTTCACAGAAGTGCTCCAGCCCTCTGGTCGTTTTTCTGGCCGTCCTCTGGACTCACTCCAACAGGTCCATGTCCTTCTTATGTTGGAGTCTCCTTACCTGCCAAGTGGTCCATCGATCATATCCTTGTCTCTCCAATTTAGAGATTATGATGAGAAAATGAGAAATGGTTTAAAACCAAGTCCATTTTTTGGACCCTTTCTGTTTCTTTATCTTGCTTGAGATGGTGAGACCAGAATGCAGCCTATGGTTCAGGTCAGGTTCTTTTGGTGTGTGAGATCTTAAAAGTCACTTGTTTTATTTCTGTTCACTTGAGTGATGATTTGATTTGGATTGGTTTGATGACTTGTGGTGGTGGATTCAGAATATAGTAGCTGGACAATAGTATCACTGCTCTGCTGTAAGAATGATATGCCAGTTCAAAACTGTTAAAGGCTTTTCTGAATTACTTTTGTGCTGGCAGATTTTGCTGGTTAGGCAAAGCCCACCCATGCCAAAAACCTACCTGTGCCAGACTGAATTTTCTTGACTATTGTGTTTGTGGTGTTACTAGTCTCTGCTTGTCACTTGATTCTGCTGGCCCCTGTGCTTGGCAACAGCTCCCTTTGGAAGCAGGCTTGAGCCATGTATTTACTTCTGTTATTCTTTGTGTTTGCATGTTCATTGTGAGAATTTTTCATGCCAGGTGTGCTGGTTTGCTACACAAAACCACTGTGACAATCAGCTGTGTTGCTTTCTGGGTGGTGTTCTCTGTTTTCAGAAATGTTTCTGAAGTTTTTCTTCTTGCATAACATAAGCAGGTGCTTTTCTCCAAGTTACTTTGTTGTGGAATGCAATTTCATCTGCAATTGATTCTGTGGCAATTCAGTGAATTTAAGTCATCTGGGAAGTTGAGCCACCTGGGAAACTCTTTTAATTCCCTGTCATATTTTGGTCCTTCCCCCCCATCTTTTTTTCTTTCCTGATACATTACTGCTTCTTTAATACAGAACATGGGGAAGAAAGCTCTGAAAGCATTAATTAATATGCTGCAATCCTGGCTGCTGCCCTCACTCCCTGAAAGGAGGGTAGCTTGCTGAATCAGCTTTGATTGCTGTTTTCTATGGTATTCTAGCATTTATTTTCTTTAAATAAACAAGCTTAGCCTCTGCTTGAGGTAATGATGGATAGCCAAACCATCACTAAAATAATCCAGAATTGATTTTTTTTCTTGATCTTTTTCTCCTGCATATTTTGTGCTAAAGATGTTGTTTTATTGTGTAATTTTCCCTGGAACAAATAAACTGTTGCTGACTAAATTGCTGCTTCTGGTTGCTACAACAAGCAGGTGTGAAGACTAAGCAATAAATATTGCAGGCCTTGGTATGCCAGTAACCCAGACCTGAAGCACAAGGGAATGAGGAGGACTAGCAGTCTACAGTTGTTCTTATTCTTGTCATAGGGATGGTTTCTTTGAGTACAGCATAGCTTTATTGTCTTATGAAGTTTATTTTCTTCTGTATTTTGTTGGATAACGTTTTACTGCTATCTCAACCACTAAAATATGGCTGATCTTTACAGAATGCCTTAGCCTAAAGATATGTACTTCTGAGTACTTGTGTTGATTTTTGCCTCCATTCCAGAGTTAAAAGAGCAGCTCCTGTCTCGTGCGTCACAGGTGGAAGAAATAGAGCGTTTAAAGCAGGAGTTTCAACAGCAGTGTCAGCAGAGAAAAAGTGAGCATGAAACTGAATTGGAACAATTGAGACTTTATTTTGAAAACAAGTTAAGAGTTACTGAAGAAACCTACAGAGAAGAATTGACGTTGCTGCATCAGAAATTACAAGGACAGCAGGAATATTCACTGTCAGAGTTGGAAGTGAGTCAAGATCAAGCAGGGGACATCAGGTGATCCATTCTTTTTCCTTTTGTCTCATGTTATGACAACATGTATCCATTATGTTTTTTAATATATAAAAAATAATGTTAGCCTTTAAATGTATTGGGATTTGGCATTAAGCATGTAGTTAGAAACCCAGCAATGGAAGTCGTGGGTTGTGAGTCAGCAAGTTAATTTAACTCGTTTGTGACACATTGCAATCATCAACTTAAAACCCTTTTCTCAGATCTTCTGTTGCAGTTTTTGAAGAGACTGCTGAGGAAGAGAAAGGAGATACACTTAGTCAGCTAAATCAACACCTGGAACAACATCAGGTAGTAATTTTGATAAATTAAAGTTCTACTGTTCATTGCATGACTTGTATGTAAATTGCTGTCTGATTCCTGTCTTTTAGCATAGAATTAGTTAATTTGACACGTTTAGTAAGGCTTCTTTCGCCTTTTTTTCTTGCTGCTATTTGTTACCTAGCTACGTATGAAACTACCTTCATAGATCATTGCTTCTAAGTTCTGTGGTGTTTATAGAAGGAGATCTCTTCGATGTTGAGAGTCAATAGTTTCTCTACCCAGATGCGTGTGGGACTTCTCCCTCTATTGTACTTTCAAGCAGTTCCTGAAACTCTTACCTACCTTGTGGCATGGTTCCAGAGCCTATCTACCTTGAGGGGATCTGCCACTCTAATAGCAGATGGAGTGGTAAGAATGGAGCAAAACCAGCAGGGTTTTTGGAAACGAGATACGTATATGTCAAGGAGACCCATTATAGTGCAGTTCATGTACTGTTATTGCTGAAAGATTCTCAGCATGGTTTCTCCAAAGCTGAAGATGTCTTTCTAAACCATTTCTTACGTGGAAAGAACTTTCCTGTTTTCAGGCACAACTTGAAGAACACCACAGGCATGAATTAGGTTCCTTAAGGTCTTCCCTTGCACTTCAGTATAAGGAGGATCTAATGAAAATGAAGATGGATCTGTCAGACAAATACATAACAGAAATTGAGGAAATGCAAAGAAAGCATTGTTTAGAACTTGAGCAGCTCCGTGCTCAACTTTCGGAAGAACATATTAAAGGTAAGTTGAGCTGACAGACTCAGAAGTAAATTGTAAGCTCCTTGTGTGGATTATATTTTTGCTTTATTTTTAAAGGCTTACCTGAAGCAGTTTTCAATTTGATACTAATTTACTCTAAACTATGGGAAACAGTTAACACACCTTAATTCTTGCCATTGAGTGGTTTGCTTTTTGACTTCTATGAGTGTGTTACATTGCACTTCCAAAAATGTGGTGACATGAAAATGGTTATTCTGTAGTTAAACCTACTACAGCTGTGGAGCAGTTGCTAATTGGAGTTGGAATTAGCAGTTGGAATTGATCAGGTTTCCATTGTTGATTCTTAGGTGGGCACTGTCAATTCCTGAATTAATAGTTATTTGAAAACTTCTTAGTGTTGTCCATCAGCTTTGTTAAATGTCTCTTATATTTGCATGAAATAGGCCAGTTCTCAGTCTATTCCATAGACTAGTCCTGTTTCTATGTTCTGTACCTTTTTGCCTGTGTTCCTTTTCCAGATTTGAAAGTGCTCTGCTCATTTAACATTATTTCTTTTTCCTCCTGTGTTTTCCATGAGTTGGCATGCATACTGAGATTAATTTTTCAAACAAGGAGGGGAAAGTATTTAGGGGCACTGGAATTTTTAATAGGTGCCTTTTGCTGTAGAGTTCAGGCCACAGTTGTTTTTATGGCTAAATTTAATTAGTCTGTCTTTGTGATCATGCATTTATGTAATTTCTGAACAGTCGCTGCTTTTCTTGGAGTTATAATTTATAGAAATGTACTGGTTGAATATGAAATGCCTATATTGTTGAGGCACAGGTAAGGGATTATGGCAGTTCGTGTATCTGCAGTCTCTTCCTGTGGGCATTGTATGATACACAAAACACTTGAACTCATCATCCGCAACTTGGTTAGCTATATAGCACACATGCCTATAACTGTATGTTGGTTAAAAGGATCAGTACAACTTTTAAACTTGCAGTTGTATTTCTTATCTTTATTATTTATATTACTGGTTAGTATATCAGAACTTCTTAACTTACACTGTTTAGAGATTTCTCCCGTCTGCTCTTTGGGGGAATGTCTTACATAAATAGTATGCGCAAAAGGGGAGATAAAACTTGCATAAATCTGCTATTATATATTCAAAAAAGCCAACAGTTGGCTTGTGTGGTTGTTGCTGACAGGAAGTCTTGCCACAGGTTTCATCTTTCCAAATTATTCTGATAGATTTCAAAGGTAGTGATGAAGTGGAACAGAGTACAAAATCATCCTGATGGGGACACTTGCTGGTCTGTAGTTAGTATGACTACTGTTATGCTGCACAGTTGAGAGAGTTCAGCTTTATTTTATGTATTCAAAGGACCTGTTAAAAGAAAATAAATTCCAGAATGGCATTATGTCCCTTCATTGTTTGGTTTGAGGGTGGGGTTTTTGTTTGTTTTTATTGTTTTGTTGAGTTTTTTTCCTCTTTCAGAAATTGCCAGACTGCAGCTACAGAGTGCTCAAGATGCAGCATGTCAGGTTGAAATGAAAGTGGCTGAGAAAGCATCTGTGCTGGAGGAAGAGCACAAAGCTAAACTCTCTCTCCTTCACTCTGAGAAACAGCGTATTGCAGAGCTTTCGGAAGAAATAAAGTATTTAAAGGGAGAGATTACTAAACAACAAGATTTTTCTGTGCAGAAAGAAAAGCATCTTAAAGAGGAAATGGAAAAGGTAATTCTGTTTACAGTACTGTTTTTCTATAGAGTTGGTTAAGCTGAGCATGGCCTTCCTTCGGCTTGGAAGTGTCCCTGCCCATGAAAGCAGAGTTGGATCTAGGTGATCTTTAAGATCCCTTTCAATCTACCATTCTATGAGATAAAAGCAGCACTTATCCTTAAATGTGCCTAGTTTAGTCATAATAAGTTCCGGCTTTAAATAAACTTGCATGGATACACGCAAATATTGGAATATGAAACTGAAGTTCAAAGTACTTGAATATTGAATTAGTTCCTCTGCAGACAAACTTTCCTTTAAGAGCAGAGATAGTGTGGGAAGGCAGATACTTCAAGGGTTGATCCAGTCTACTTTTTATATTGCTGTGCGTCAAGTGTATGTGTACTGCTCCAGTACAGGGGTACACAAAAGGTCTTAGTTCTCAACATCTCTGTGCAGGACATCACAGTGTCCTGGTGCAAAAGTAATGTAATGAACATGCATACTGTTAAATGGTAATGGAGAATTCAGCAGAAAGCACCTCTGGGAGGTAGAAAAAGCCACTCTGCTCTAAGAAATTTCTGGTTTTAATAGGATTGTCTTTTGAACCGAACAACCAGAAATAATTTTTCAGACCATTTTCTGAGGTAAGAAGAAAGAATTGCACAACAGACTTCTGCTTTTATGTTTCTTTTCTGTAGCTCTTCTAAGTCAAAAGTCTTAAAACTGAAAGAACCATATCTCTTCCCTCTTACCTGTTAAATCATCTGTCCCATGTGAGGATAAATTAACATTTAATTAAAAGCTTATTGTAGACTCAACTGAAGCTTCCAGCAGTGAAGTTTTCAGTATTACTTGTGTATTCCTGCAACCTGCAGTGTTTTCTTTTGTGGTGTTTCTGTCTGGGTAAAAGATAAGCATATACAGAGTGAGGTGTTTCAGATGAGCCTGTACGACATACTGACCCACTGTCTCTGGTCTCTTGCTCTCAGAAACAGAGCAAGCCAGTTTTCTCAATTGCCTATTTCCAGTGCCCAGCCACTGCCCCCCCCCGGTCAAGTTTTCATGGATTGTGCGTTAATCAAAATCTGGGGGTTTCTGAATATTTTCCACCTCAGGACTTAGATTGTAGCATAAATGATTGCTGAAATATTTGTTCAAAACAAAGCTTCCAAGTGAAAACTGAAGAGTATGCTTTATACTGATGTGATCTCTTATTAGCTTTTAATTTTAAGAAGATGACCCTGCTGTTTCCTTAGTTCACTATTTATGTTTACCTCTAGTGTATTTTTAGAGTATTTTTTTCCCTTTTGTCGTTGAGTAATCACTTGGTGCTTTTGTTTCTTTTTTTTTATGCTAATGCTTTTTATGTTGCTTTCATGCTATGTGTGAAATCACGGTCTTGGACACTGCCTTAAAATACCACTGGAATGTATAAGAACAGGAGAGATTTAAAAGATCTTTAATCATATCCAGTATAAATACCTAACATGCCTGTAGCTTTATAAGTTGAACTTCTGAAATGAAGAAGAATGGCCCCAAGAGAAAACAACATAGAGTACCATATTAATTCTAGAATTTTTCCTTAATTTTTTTCTTATTTTCCTTATTCCAGTTAATTCTTAAGAGTGCGTTGAATTCAAGTACTTGTAAATTGACATTTCAGACTTACTCTTATTTGGAAGGGTGACTTCACTGCAAGAATTAAATCTCTCCAAGACTGTAAATGCCTGAGAACATACACTTCACATCCTTAGTTTGGTTTTGGTATTTTATGCGGTTTTTAATAACTGTTTTCACAGGTAAAATGCAAGATTGCTGAGGATCACGAGAATAAATTAAGGGAAGCCAGAGAAGAAGTCCAGAAAATAGAGGCTATGTACAAAGAAAAAGAGAAGAAATGGAAATGTGAAAGTGAGGACCAGAGAATCCTAGCAGAAGAGAAGTTATTGCTCTTAGGTATAGAATGGCAAAACAGAGCGGAACGTGAGAAGCAGAAATTACGAGAAGAGTTTGAGCTTCGTGAAGTTGAAATGAATCAGCTTCAAGATCGCCAAGCTGCCAAAATTCTAGAACTGGAGAAGTTAGTAAAAGAGCAGCAAAACAGCGTGCAGCAACTAGAGGACAGTCTTGCAAGTGCACAGAAATCTCAGGAGCAATACAGCAGTGACCTGCAGGCAGCCAGAGCGCTCATGACAAAAGAAATTGAAAAGGCCACACTTTGTCTGCAGGAAGAATGTGCGCTGAAGCTTATGGAAGCACAAAACAAGTAAGTCATGAGTATTCGAGTACTTTCACTTCCTAGTTCAGTCACTTTTATTGTTATTTTCCCTTATTTTAAACTTCATGAGTTATAGCGATGTAGGTGTGTCACTCAGTGGCACCAACTAACATATATATGTAAAGCTTACTCTACCAAGGAGCAGTAATGCTGTCCATTTCTGTAGATTTACTACTGGATTTACTTCATGTGAATAAATTAAGCTAGTCTAGCAAATCAGATGAAGTCTGGTGAAGTTCTGTCTGTTACAGTTAATAATACAACACAGTTGAAAAATTATGTACTGGCCTTGAAGGAGGGGAAGTGTTACAGGACATCTAAGTGGAAAAAAATCTCTATTTTCAAGTGTTTTCAAGCAGCTCAAATTTGAGCAAGTTTTTTCCTGGAGAATAAAGCCTCTGTTACCCACTGAATGATGAGGTTGATGGGCTGCTTATGGTATTCTTCAGTTCTGGTTAGACATGAAAGTTGCAACTGCTTGAATTTTCCTCTTCTTCCTACCTCTATTGGCTTTAGTGTATTAAAGCAAATATTTGAGCTACGTGTTTGTATTTGTGTGCATTGCTTCAAATTTATCCATTCTTTCTTCCTCAAACGTATACTTATAGAAAAAGATTGGAGAAGTAATTACAGTGAGAAAACTGAAAGCAGGGAATCAGCCTTTAAATAACCAGTCGTTTCTTAATTATTGGTGTCTATATCCAAAAATACTGTAGTTAATGATTACAGTAGATTGCAGCATTTCAGATGCTAAATTATCTGCATCGAGCTTTAAGCAGACCTCAGGAAGCTGAGATGAGTTCAGAGGAGTCCCAAGTATTCCACATACACTTTCACAGTGGTTTGTCAGATATTTTTGGATATGTTTTTTCTAACAGTTTATTTACTTGCTGAGAACATATTTGAGATGTAGACAATGTATTTACTGTGTCCTAGATGTTCTCATGTGGCAGTATTTTCTCAGAGAACGACTTTTGTATGTTGCTCTGTATTACTGAGTAATTTAATAGGGGTTCCAGTCTATCTAGCAATAACCAGATACTATCAAGTGACATTGCATAAACTTTTAATTATGTGGCTATGAAATCATCTCTGTGTTTCATTTTGAATTAGTTCTGTATTTGAACCGTAAAATTTGTGGAGGCTAAGTAAGACCTACTTAATTTTATTTTTATTTATTCTTTCAATTACTCATTTTCTTAAGTGTCTTTTTGACAATATTCTCTTAACTTTCTTTGAAATAATACAGGTTTATGGAAGAACAAAAAGCTATGACTCAGAAGTTCACAACTGAGCAAGAGATTCTTCTCCAAGAGCTGAAAAAGAAACATGTC
Organism: Thinocorus orbignyianus; assembly: GCA_013400375.1. Classification (NCBI taxonomy): domain Eukaryota; kingdom Metazoa; phylum Chordata; class Aves; order Ciconiiformes; family Thinocoridae; genus Thinocorus; species Thinocorus orbignyianus. Next base: position 76,038 of record VXBW01001855.1, read on the forward strand.
GATGAGCTGGAACTCCAAAGACAGCAGTTGGAGGAGAAGCATAAGCAGCAAATTAAGTCTCTTACAGTTGAGTTTCAGACAAAACACCAAGCTGAAATTGTTACTCTTAAATCTACACTAGAAAGTAAACAGCAGAATCAGCTTGAAGCTTGTGTTGCTGAACTACAGACAAAGCATCAGGCACAAATTGATGAGCTGGAGTCTAAACACTTAACAAATCTGGATTCCTTGGAATCATCCTACCTGTCTGAAATTCAGAATATAAGGGATGAATGCAGCCAGGCTCTTGAGAAGCTACAGCTGCAGTACACAGAACTGCTCCGTGAAAAGGATAAAATAGAACAAGCACACTCGGTTCAGGAGATAGATATGTTAAAATTAAAGCATTCTGAAGAACTTCAGGTTTCCAAAAATAATTTGAAAGTTGAGTTAACTACGGTTCATACCGAGAAACTTAAAGCCATGACTGATGAAGCAGAAGAAGCTCATAAGGTGAGCCAAATGAAAATTGGCATAGGAGGTGAAATTTCATGGTACACTTTGTAGTGTCACCTTTTCCCTTGCTCTTGTTCTGCATTTCTACAACTTCCTTTGTGCCAGCACCAACACCTACATGTGGCCAGTGACCATATTGTAATCTGAAAAAGGAAACTGAAGCTGCAAATTAAGTCCATTTGTCATTCCACCCCATTCCCCAAATGCTCAGACTAATAAGTTTTCTATCTCAGTGTGTGGAAAACTACAAATGAAGTATGTATTTTTAGTGTCATTCAGATTGGAGGTTGTCCATTTTGTAGCTCAGAACTTCTTCAGAAGTAATTAGAACAAAGTAAATATAATTCTGTAAATTAACCTACATCTCTAGGAGTCCAAAGGTTCTCCCTGGTAGCACACTTAAGGGGAAGAATAGAAGAAAGGTACTGATAAAGAACCCAGATGAGATTTTTGGGAGCAGGTAGTGGGTGAGTGGACCTCTTAGGGACTTAAGCAGAAGTCCATAGTTTTACTCTGACAGACTCCTTTAGAGTTCAGATGGGGAAAATATGATTTCAAGACTTCTGCAGGTCGAAGAGGTCAGAAGGCTTACGTTACTGCTGAAACATTAGAGCCTTCCAGAGAAAGATGTATGTTTTTCAGATTGGTCTGTCACCATACCCACTTCCCAAACTTATGATTATACATGATTTCTGTGCCCATAAAGGCTGATAGGAAGATCTTGTGAGGGAAAATGTAGATGTTTTTCTTCTGCCCTATCTTTGCTAACTGATCTTGAGTTTGCATTTTGATTATTCGTGAGTGTAAAGAACTTTGAAAAGAGAAAGTTGAATGTTGGGTTGATGGGGAGCATTGCCATGGATAGATGAAAAAGTAGGAGATCTAAAAAACTTCCTATCCAGTAGAAAATTAAACCTATTTCAATGATATAAAGAGTGTGTATACATATGTGTGTTCCTATTTGATGGTTGGACTTAAAAGATCTGAAAGGTCTCTTCTAACTTAGGCAATTCTGTGTGATTTGCAAATGATTTACAAAAATATTAGTGCCTTATTTTTTCCTGTCCATTTTTAATTAATACATCCTTACATAGGATGACTGGGACACAGCGCTTCAAGATCAGAGGAGGTTGCTGGAAGAAGGAAAACTTCTGTCCCTGGATGTATCACATGAGGAAGCATTGCATATGGAAGAAAAGCATAGAAAAGCACTTCAAGAACTTCAGGATCTTCATGAGGCAGAAATTAAGAAACCTAAGGAAGAATACTGCAGAGAGTTAGAAAAAGAACTGGGGAAACTAAAAGCACAGCATGAACACAAGCAAGAGGTAAGAATACTGTTAGTGCCTAAACCCTAAATACTTCCATACTTTAACATAATGTAAATGCAGTTTTATTAGAGGTAAGACTATCTATCTAGATGCTTTTAGGATTGTTTTAGTAATGCCTGGAGGTAAGAAGAGACAAAGTTAACATTAAACCTGGCTTTATCTAAAAGGTCTTGAGAGAATTCATGTATGTGTATTATCCTCAGATTTTAAAATTTAAATCCATGTTTGCAGTACTGTTTTTATTGGGAGTGCAGGAGAGGGGAGGGAGTTTTCATGTTTTCTCTGGGTTCCTGCCATATTTAATTCAAAATTTTAAGGCTGCCATTTTGGTAGAAAACTCATAGGTAATAAATTAGGTCACTAACCATTTGTGGACGGTAACTGCTCGCTTCAGGCTCTTGTTAGTGAACATCCCTTACTAACATTAATTTCTTCTTTTCTTATAGAATACAGTAGATCATACTTTTCCAAATGTTTTCTCAGTGAGCTTTGGAAATCTTCGTAGTTGTCCTTAAAGCTTTACCATTTCTTCCTGTTGAGGGTGTTCATATGTAAGCTTGATAATGTTTATTTCATAGTTAAGGCTAAAAATTTTGTCATCAATACTAAGTTCTCTGTTTAAACATTGTATGAAAGACTAAATAAATAGAAGATCTTATTTCATTTCAATCTGACTTATATTGATGCAAGCAGCCTCGAGTGATTAAGACTTCTCATTTTTCTATACATTGGTGAAGTCACAAACAAAACAAGCTTTGTACATCTGTAACCAAACAGTGTATGTTGTGTTAAAATCAAACTTACTTTTGCTTTTTCACTTACTAATTTGAAAGTTGGATAGTGTGCAATAATTTAGCTCCTTAATCACTGGTGCTCCTTTGTATCACTCAGAGCACCTCACCAAACACATTTATGTTTCAGGAGATGCCCTGTGTTCTTCTGGACTGTTGGAGCTTAGAGATGGTGTTGGTTTCCATCTGGCTGGAGCACGTTGGAAACTCTTTTTACTTATGGAAAAATAGCTTTCCTGGGAAGTTAGCTTCTTGTGCAGTTCTGATGATTATTGATGATTATCCTGAATCTACGAATTTTCTCTATTCTGATGACTACAGTGACTCTTCTTAGATAGAATAATAGGAAGAAAAACCAACCAAACAAAAAAAACCCCAAAACCAAAACCCCCAAACCATCCTCTGGTATTTTCAGTGGACTTCTTTGCTGTATCTCACAAAATATTTGCATTAGGTATAACTGTGTAATGTTTAATCCCATTTTCACATGAGATTAACAGAATACACTTTCCTGCGTTTCTCTCCCACTATTTCTTCCTTATTTCTTTGAATTTCTCTTAAACAAATATCTGTTGGAAAAAGTAGAAAGTATTCTGGTCTGACCCAATGGTCTCATGGATATTGGAGATACTTGGTACCTGATGTCTTGTTTCTTATCTGTTTTATCAACTTTCTTTTTTCTAAAGTCACTATGATGATATAGCACTGTTATCTATCTGTCTATGCAGCAGTGTTGAAGGTTGAAGAGAACTGTTGCGAAAATACTTTTAGTAGTGTGGCTGAGCTTGGTGGTATCACTTTGGTTTCATGTTATTTTTTTCTTAATTATACACTGTGGCTAAAATATTTTATATTACTTGTCTGCAGATGTGTGCTTCTGTATCTACGTCTGAAGTAGAAGTTGTGCGAACAGCTCTTCTGGCTCAATTTGAGGAGGTAAAATTGAAGCAGCAGCTTCAGTTTCAGGAAGAGATGGAACTGCTGAAGTGTCAGTCAGAGGTACTGCTTGAGCAGCAGATTGCACAGCTGAAGGTAGGGTCTGATTAAAATGAACTTCAGAGCTTGCACTAGTAGCATGTTTTTTTGAAAAATCAGTATTTGAAAAAATGCTGTGTTGTGTAAGCAGTTCTAGTATTTACTACAAGGTTACCTTAAAATCCTGCATTGAATGTAAAATGATGTCCTTCAAACGAAACAAAAATCAGTTGAAAGCATTTGCTCTAGCAGTCCTTGCATAGGGTGGTTTGGTTTCTTGGTTTCTTTGGTGTCTGCAGAGACTGTGCCCTTGGCCTGTTGTCCGTTGTTTACTGCGCTTGTGTATATATGGCCACATCCTTTCAGTGTTATCTAATATTTTACCAAGTGTGTGATGACAGCAAGCGCTTTGTGCGTGAGATTTTCTCATAGTTGTTCTTAGTTTCTGCTTGTATAGGGTCATCATTTGACTTCCAGGCTTTTATCTTGATGAGTAACTTCAAGATGCTTATTCCAGAAAACTATCTGTTTGTCCTGGCGTACAGTGTAGTAATCGCCCACCATCTGAACCTCTGTCGTGGTTTTGGCTAATCAGAATGATAGATGGCCCCTCCCTCCCCCCCTCTAAGAGAGGAAGAGATTAAATAAATTTGTGAGTTTAGAAAAAAATAAACTACTTCACTGAAAATATAAATAATGAAACAGTGAATAATATAAAGAAAAATTTTAAAAAGGAAAAAAATAGTATACAGTATATACAAAACCGTATCAAGGTCCCAGGATGACGATCATGTCACCAGCAGACATAGGGAAAAGTCCCAGACTGGACCCAGTGACTGACAGGAGCTGGATTCCAGATCTGGAGTCAGGCATGCTCACATCAGGATCAGGGGCAGACAAACAGACAGGGTCCTCCTTGGACGTCAGCTATTGAAGAAAGAGTTGACCCTTCGATCCCTCAGTTTTTATACTGAGTTTGCGCATGGGATGGAATACCCTGTTGGTCAGTTCTGGGTCACCTGTCCTGTCTCATTCTCCCTACAGGTGTGACCCCTCTACACTTTTCTGCTTCTGACCTTCCAATGGGGCAAATAACGAAATTACCTGACCTTGGTTATTACAGCAATGAGTATGAACCAGGGCCTCTATGCATACCATTCCTCGGTATAATCAGGTCTTATCACTGTGAAAGTGAACAATTTTCTGAACAATATGAAAATTTCAGATTTAGTTAAGAGGCCCAGCTACAAAAATGAAATTTGGTTCTGTTTTACCTCAAACCAGGACAGCCTTGTACAAAATGTTTTCAGTGGTTAGGTCAGAAGCGTATGAAGAGCTATGAAATGAATAAAGCTCTATGTGAGAAGACACATCCTGTGTTTAAAAGAGAGAGGGGAAACTTACCAACACACTTAGAGTAGTGCTTACATTCATCTCAGTGTTATTGCTGTACTGAGCATGTGTCGAGTTCAATACGTTGAGCACAAATGACTTAGATTAGATGAACTACCATCTCCTTGTTTGCATCTCCTTAGAATGTTTCACAAATCCTTACTGTTTCTGTCAGTGCTCCAAGCTGAGAATAGGCTGTTTCTAACAGAGCTGGGTGCTGCAGATGTGCAGAAAATTTCCACTATTACCTGCCTCTGGCCCACTGTAGAGTCCTGTTCATTCTTTCACCTTTCAGTCTGGTGCTGCTGTCTTTAGAAAGAGAGGACACTAGTTTATCTCCAGTAGTTATTCAGGATACGTTTGGTAGTGCTGTCCTCAGCTGAATGCCAGCCTTCAGTCCACAGAAACAGTCCAGAAGTGATTCCTGGTTTTCTTTCCCTTGTGCTGCCTTGGTGCATTAGATATTGATAGTTATTAGTTATTAATAATATTAGTTATTAGTTATTATTAGTTCCCCTCATTTGGGACACGGGAAATCTCTCTTCTCATGGGAATTTTGCCATGGGATATCTGAACTATCAGATATCTCTGTTCTGTTTTCTCTTGTTACCTAGATGCCTGGTGTTTTCTCTTAGAAGAGACTGACCGTATCTCTTTGCAGTGTCACGCTGAGCTGTATTGTGGTCTGATACACATTTTTACAGTGAGCCTTCCCCTTCCCCTATGCTCATCTGAAGGGTCTTCATGAGAGATTTTTTTTACTTGCTTTCTTTCCCCTGCCTTCCCTCACAGATTTTAGGGTATTCAGAGTTCCTTTGTACTGCTCTTTTAGTGGATGCATGGCTTCTGAGGAGAATAAGCAGGCTGTTTAAGAAACAGTCTGCAAGTGTACTGTAGAGCACAAAGAAAGTCCTCAAACTCCTTTGCGTGTGTTCATTAGTATCTTGCTAAATGCTGAGTGCTCTGCTCTTTGAGTCTGTAGTTCTGGGCAGACTTGGCTCTTCTGCCTTGCTCTGCCTCAGGGATCCTGGGTAGGAGTTGGTGTTGTTATTGCCCAGGTGCCAGGATTGATCTCGATCTTGGCTAGGATGTCAAACCTTATGGTCACAGCAAGTAGTCCTCCCCTGAGAAGCTGGTGATGGATGGGTTGTTCTACTCAATGTTCTACTCTAGCTGAGCCTTCTGCAAAGGGTCCAGGACAGTCCAGGTAACTACATATGTTCTTATCTGAAGTCTTGTTTTGTGCTCTGGGGAAAAATTGTTGATTTACCAAAAAAAAATTAGGAGGCTATCACCATGGAGAGTGTTGATTTTCATAGATCAAATTGCGCAATTTTTTTATTCTGTACTCGGGAAGACTTACTTCCCTGCTCTGGTGTTGCAGAAGCAATTACTTCCTTTTAGACTCTTTGGGAAGGGATCCCAGGACCTTGTTTCACCTTCCTTATTTGCTTGTACAAGAGTGGGAGATATTTAATAACCCCTTCCTTTAGAGCACTCTGCGGCAAGTAGGATCTTTTAGGAATGTGCATCATCTACTTTGTAGATTTTCAGCTTGTTTGGGTAAATCACTCCTCTTGTGTGGAACTCAGTACTGTGTGTGGTGTATTACTTGCAATTGCTGAAAGTGGCTTCTGTCTACCCCTGTTCTGACTTGTCCACCTGTTTTCTGTTCCTCAGCAGTCTGAAATGACCTAGGTCTCAGTAAGCACATTCAGACATTTACTTAATTAACTATTTTTAAACCATAGTTTTGGTATAATTTTGTTGATTTGAGGGTGTTAAACTGAGGGTCAGTGGCTGCTAGTTAACCTGAGAGGTAAAGTGAAGAAGAAAAAAAGAAATGGGAGGGGAATGTTTGATTTGCAGTTTTGGTTTTTTTTTTGAAGTTTTTTTTCCCGCCCTTCTCTCTGTAAATTAAAGCGCATGTGACTTCATACAGGATGAATTTGAAGCTGAAAAAAAGGCCTTAATACATGACAAGGAGCTCATGTTGATTCAGGAGAGGGAGAAGGCATATGCTGCTCACCAAAAAGAGCAGAAAATGTTGTCAGATCAACTGCAGGAAAAAGCAGCAATAATTACCCAGGTTTGTGGAACCTTTGTGTGCTTTTGTGGTTTTTATTTTAATGTAGTGCTCTCACCTTTCTTCAGTACATATGTAGAGGGACTGTGTGTGTAATTCTTGTGATTGCTTGTTTTCAAGGGGTAATGTGTGATGGGCTCTGTCTCTTGGTTGGAGTGCAGCAGTAACATGGAAACTGAAACTGCGCATCAGCTTGAAAACTGATTGTCAGCTATTTTACAGGGAGATAATAATGCTTTGTAAGAGAAGGCTGGATGTTTGCCTTTCTGTTGTCTGTGTATTGATGTCACCTGTATCCATCACAATGTTTTTTGTCAAGAAAATAGTGGTCTAGTAGCTTTTGTTAGACCAACTCACCTATAGCTCAGAGGAAATGACAGGCAAATGGGAAGTTTGGATCCAGAAGTGGCGAAGATAATATTTGTTTGCCAAACATAAATAAATTTTATGCCTTCTGTAAAGCAAATATCTAAGTTGAATCTAGGTTACCTGGAAAGCCTTGGAGAGCTTGAATTAGGAAGTTCAGAAATAAAAGTTCTTTTTCAATTATTAAAATAATAGTTTTGAGTTTTCAAAATAGAAGATAAAAAGAAATAAAACATTTATATTTTCTCTTAAACTTTAGGAAGCTCTGACCAAAATGTGAATCTGCTATATTAGACTGTTCTCTTAGGCCTTTATGTTTAGTGGAAAAATTGGGAGTAACAATTTCGCCTACTGGAAGAAAAGCATTATTGTTTCCTACTCTTCGTGCAGGATTTGATGAGGGACGAGGAAGCTGGCACAGGAGTAGAATGCTTTTCTTTCCTTGCAGTTTCATCCTAAATAGATATTTTGACTAACTTTTGTCTCTTAAGTAAGCCATCAGTTTCTAACAAAACATTACTCATTTGTTTGGCATCAAAATCTGGGGTCAGAGGTGGATATGTACATACATATGTCTTTGTTTTTTTCGATAAGATGGAGGTGTCTATATATAAATGTATATTTATATACATCTATAAATAAGTATATACGTGTATAAATATAAGAAGATAAACCATTTTTCTATAAACTTGTTTTCAAGTAGAGGTTACATAGCAAAGAAAGTTAAACAGCACTGAAGACAGTGGGTCAGGCTTGTGTTCAGGTTTGTGTCCTACAGTGTCAAAATGTATGCTAGGACATCGTTACGTCTCAAAGACACAAAGCAACGAAAGCAAACTAAGAGCAAACCAAAGTATGATGCAGAGTTTTTACAAGCTGTTTGCAGTGCTTCTCTGAGTCTGAATGCAAGTGAGGCAACTCCCTGAAGCAAAATCAACAGCAGAAAAGGAGAACTAGACTAAAAGTCAATGATTTTTTTTCTACTGTTTCATTTCTAGTACTTTTAGAAGCAAAATTATGTAACAGCAGACAATGATTGTGTGGATATATATGAAGTGAAGAAGGGTAAGATCATTGGGTGAAGTTCATAATTTAGACAAAGTGGTTGACTTTGCATTGTTTATTTTCCACAGCTGGAGAAGACAGTGGAGTCTTTAAACCATGAGATAGAGAAGACCGACTCCGAACTTGGGATGCTCCTTCAGCAGCGGGATAGAGAAAACCAAGAAGGAGGAAATTTGGTAGCCATGTTGAGATCTGATATTGAGCAGTCCAAGGATGAAAGGTTTGCACGTCTTGGGTTACATAATGCTTAGTGGTGTTCTTCTGTTTGCTTGGTTTCTCACTTTTCATAAAGAAATAAGTAACTAGGGAAAATTAAGCTGACTCAAAATAATAGTGTAGATAGATTATGAAGATCTTATTTGCAAGTGTGAGAATTTTTAATTACCAACCTATCTTGATATGGAGATCAAGTTTGGCTTTTTTTCTTCCTTTTGTTTCTTGTGGTATTTTGGAAACTTTGCTCTTTTGGGATTTCTGCTGCCTAGGAAAAAGCTGGAAAATGGAGAAAGCCTCTTGGTAACAGAAACCTTTCAGTGCACTGTGGATTGGTTAGATATGTGGTAGATGTTGGAATATGTGAGTTAGAAAAGCTGGCACAGTGAATAAGCTTCTGGAAGAATTCCCTCTCTCACCTTTAAGAAACTGGCTTACTCTTCTTCTTAGGTCTAGAATGTTCTCCTAATGATGATTTTTATCATTATTAGGAGTGTTCTGCCAGAACACTCCTAGTTATTCTGATACCACACATACTATAGTAGTAGATGTGTTTTCCCTGCTGGTGCTTCCACAAATGCGGAAGCCTGGAATGCTTGTGACTGCACGATGATCTCTCCATCTACCTGGAGAAGGTGAGGTGGGTTGGTTGTCTTGTTTGTTTTTTTTTTTTGTTTGTGGGTTTTTTGTTGTTTTGGGGGTTTTTTTGGCTGAGCCTGCTCTGTAAGAATGGCCTCAATTTTTTGGGAGTTCACTGATAACTGTCAGATACCCATTTTAGACTTCGGTTTTTCAGTAACTTCAAACTGTCTTTTAAATGAAGGTGCATGCAGTTTTTGAAGTATTTAATATGCTTTTGTTCTAGGAAAAAAATGCAAGAATCTCACCAGCATCTTTTGAAATTGCTTATTGAGTTGGTAAAGACCACAATAGCTATTGAGGACCTTATCTGTAGCAAGATTGGTCTTTGCCTTGATGACAGTCTGGCTTCTGGAGATTCTAGAGGAAGTCACAGTATTATGGAAGAAATCAGATTTATGCAGTATTTCAACACCAAACCAAAGCATCACTTAGAAAAAAGTGAGTACAAAATGCATAATTGGATGTAGTCAATTTATGTTCTTGAAATCATTTCATTTTGTAGAGATGAGATTGAGAAAGGGATACATGTTGTTGCAGTGTTTTCTGTGTCTCTCTTGCCTAAGAGACTCCACGCTTAAGATTGTGTCTAGCAGTGTTCTTTCAATTTATTTTTTTTAATAGTGCAAATAGTACAAGGTTGTTAGAAAAGGCTGAATGGATTATAGGGCAGGAAATGCTAACTTTGTGACTGTAGAGTTTCAGGCCTTGATTCCAAACTTTATGAAAGACTGTCCTGATTTGTCAACATTAAGTTATTGTGTACAAGTTCTTACCTTGTTAATACACCTTGAGGATCAAGCAATGTAACTCTGTCAGTTATTACCTAGAGTGGCCATTTTTGTCTTTTTTTCTGTGTTTTTAAATAGCTTCCTCATCTTCAGTAGATGAGCTGCTTGATGAAACTCTCACAGAACGCAACCTGCTGTCTCCAGTGACTGACAAGGAGGCTGAGTTGAGCCAACACTTATGTGAAAGTGTTTTTGCAAAGCCAGAATTGGCATGTGAAAATGAAGAAATGATTCTGAAAATTTCTCATCGTTTGCGCACTGCGGTGGAGAGACTTCTGGAACTGGTTACAGAATCAACTAAACAAGTAAAACTTTCTAATCTGTACAGATGTGTAATTATACTGAAAATGTGAAATGTGTTTTAAGGCTTGTATATTTAGCACCCTGTAGGATTGACTACTAAAAAGAAACAGTTTTTGTCTGAATATATGACACATTATCAGTATAGGGAGGCACGTGCATCCCTGGTTCCTTACAATGAAGGTTGTAGCCTTAGTTGATCACTTCTTATAAATGAGACTTCAGTTACTTCTTTTTTCCTTTCTTTTAGCAAGTCATATAGGAAGCCTGTTGGTTGCCTTAAGTAGCAACTGTGCAAACTAGGATTGTTAGATGTATTTGGTAACTTCAGGAGACTGAGAGTTAAGGGAGTTCTAGGTTTTTTTTTTTCTTGTGTCACATCAGTGCTTCTTCAACATTGATAAACAGGTTCAAGAAAACTCAGTCCCATGTTAAAATGTTTTGGGGATATGTAGCAAGAAGGAAATATCCTTGTAATAATTTAATGCTTAATTGGGAAAAAAGGAGCTGCAGTCAATGTTGGAAAATAATTTAAATATTGCCATACTGAGTTTTGCAATATGTAGACATTCAGCTTTGGAAAGAAGTTTTAAAGCTGATGTATATCTGTATGCATTTAGAGGCCTGAATTTAGTGCTACTGTAATTAGTTTGTTGAGTAAAGAAGCCCTTTATTTAAGAGAAAATGTGAAGGGAAGGAATATATCTGAAATTTCACCTTCTCATCAGGTATTTTATGCAACCCAGAGATAAGCATCTGTGTGAAATACATGTTCACCATCGTGTAAAAAAAAAAAAAAAAAGCCCTCCAAATTTAAGCACATCATTCTTGATGCTGGTTCTGATGCTGGTTCTACTAGCACATAGCTATCTTGTGGTTAAAGCACTTGCCCAAGCCATGCCAGACCTAGCTTCTAGGTCACCTTCATAAGCTGCATTCAGGCATATTTTGCTTATGTCTCTGAAGGTATCCTATCCACCAGGATAAGTTAATTATAAACTAAATGGTAATGGGGTTGTTCTATTCCTTTTCTTCAAACTTTGGACATTGTGTGTAAGAATGCAATATACGTAGTCTCAGAGAACTGGTGCCATACCTCATAAACCTGATGTCAGGTTGACTTCACTGTCTATTAGACGTGCCTGAATCTCTTGAAGAATTTTAGTAAAGGATGCTTTGAATTTCAAGAGGCTCAGGAATGGTTAAGTTGAGCAGTTCAGCCAGCAGAAAGACACATCTTCTTATGCAGACTAAAGAAACTTGTGTTCCTGAAGAAGATTTGTGGCAAAAATACAAGTATGTGACTACAGGGACTTACTGAAGTGTCCAAGGGTTTTGGATAAAGTCAAGCTAGTACTGAAATGAAACTTCAAAACCTGGATCTTAATGCGTTAATGTTATAAAAGCTTAGGAGAGTTTATGTTTTGATGTCTATAGTATTGTTACATTGCATGTGCATCTAAGATCTGGTGCATGGGGAAACTGTTTACTTTTAGCTGGAGAAAATGCATGAAAACCATGCACAATTTGAAGAAGAATTCAGCCAACGAAATTGGGAAACAGCCTTAGTGATTAGTCGACACCAAGAGCTAATGGAATGCCTCAGTGAGGAAAGTGAGGCAAAGAATCAGCTGGCACTAGAGCTTCATAAAGCAGAGGGTAAGAAAATAAAACCAGTATGAAAATATTTCACTGACATTTATTCATTGCTTCTTCCTCCAAGTATCTGTGATACGGTTTTTGTGGTTTTTTTGTTAATTTGTCTGCTTATAATCCATTTTCTGTTTCAGATTACTAAATTACTTGAAGCATGGCTCTTTTGCAAATTACTACTTAATTCTCTCTATGCATTTCCTTGGACAAGTGTGATAGCGTTTAGTCCTGTACTTAGACCACTGACTATGTGAAAGATAGTAGAATTTTTTAAATAGCTGTTTGCATTCCTGCATGTCTAAACAAGGGAGCTTGGATTATGAAGATATACTCCCACCGTAAATCAGCACACCCGTCTGACCTTGACAGGGTTCAGCATAAACTAGAGCAACATTTGATGGTAGTACAGGCAGAAAGAGCTTCTATAAGAAGTGGGGGAAAAAAGGCTGAGGCTGTTGATCACAATGCTATCACAGACTGCCAACAGCCTGATTCCACCTAGTGAAGATTACAATTTGAAGCCTTTGCCTTTTATGTAGGAGAATCTTTGAGGGTTTGTGTGTCCTTTAAGTTGAGCTTTTCTCCCTAATCATAGCATCTGCTTTCCATTCCTCTTTTCAGTCATACTCTTTTAGGCTTACTTGCTCTCTCCAAAATCCTATTTCCTTCCTTTCTGTGAATCATTCCTGGATTACTTGGTCTCTGAATCTAACACTTGATCTTACTTTATGGAGATTGTTTCTTTGAACCTCACTGCCCAGCAGAGATGGTTTCAGGCTGTCCTATGTTGCGAGGTGATCCCAGACATCAAGGCTTAATGATCCCCATATACATTCTACATGTTTGGAGACACTTGGTGATATGACAGCTTCATAAAATCTGTTAGCATACATTAGCTGATACATTTTTATCTTAAGATACTTAAAAAAACCTCTAGCTACACTGTAAATTTAAATTATGTTGCACTTCTTCCTCTTTATGTCACTTCCATTGTTTTAAAAAAAACACTCATGTTTTCAAACTGTTTTTTTTCCAATGGATAAGTTTCTCTTGCCTTATTTGCATTATGACTTGGGATTTTAGGCATTATTGAAGGCTATGTTGCAGAAAAAGCTGCATTGGAAGAGGCCTTGAATTTGAAAGAGGAGTCTGAACGACGCCTTGTTGTGGAGCTGGAGGATATGCGTGAACGCTTCCAGGAACTAACCCATGAGCAAGCAATTCTTGGTGAGAAGTGGGTATGACACTATTAGCGGAAAGCAAAATTGTCTGTAATCAGGGCACACTGATTGCAATGCGTTTCTATAACATACCAATCTTCTGTTTGATGGTCTGTTTGGGGCATCCACAGAAGCTATGGATGCAGGTTGCTCAAAGCCCCATCCGGCCTGGCCTTGAACACTTCCAGGGATGGGACAGCCACAGCTTCCCTGGGCAACCTGTTCCAGTGCCTCACTGCCCTAACAGGAAAGAACTTCTTCCTAATATCTAATCTAAATCTCCCCTTTTCCAGTTTGAAACCATTACCCCTTCTCCTGTCACTACACTTCCTGACAAAGAATCCCTCTCCAGCTCTCCTGGAGGTCCCTTCAGATACTGAAAGGCTGCAATAAGGTCTCCCCAGAGCNTCCCTCCAGCGTGTCAACCGTGCCACTGAGCTTGGTATCATCAGCAAACTTCCTGAGGGTGCACTATGTCCTACTGTCCATGTCTCCAACAAAGATGTTAAATAGTACTGGTCCCAGTACTGACCCTTGCGGGACACCACTCGTCACCGGCTGCCACTTGGACATTGACCACAACCCTTTGAGTGCCGCCATCCAGCCAGTTTCTTATCCACTGAGTGGTCCATGCATCGAACCCATGACTCTCCAATTTTGAGACTAGGATGTCATGCGGGACGGTGCCAAATGCTTTGCTTAAATCCAGGTAGATGATGTCTGTTGCTCTGCCTTTGTCCATCAAGTTCATGGCAGTGTTGTAGAAGGCCATCAAGTTTGTCAGGCAGGATTTGCCCTTGGTGAAGCCATGTTGGCTGTCACAAATCACCTCCTTTTTTTTTGTTTGTTTTTTTGGGTTTTTTTTGTGTGTTCTTATTCAGGTCTACTCAAGGAAGTAGAATTTTTAGCAAAAGAGAAATTAGAGCTTCAGTGTCAGGCAGAAAAGGACCATTCCAACTTACGCTCTCAAATAAAAGTTTTGGAGGTGGAACTGGAAGAACAGCTGCATCGTAATCAAGACTTAGCTACACAGTTATTGGAGGTTGCTGAGTTGAAACAGCAAGTTCAAGTTCTTGAAAAACAGCTTAAAAAACAGCGGCAATTCATGGATGTAAGCAAGCCTGGTACCACATTTCCATGTATTTGGGTGTAATAAATATTTCTAGTTTGTTACTGAGACTCAGATGTTGGTTCCTAAGATAGCATACTTCCCATTTTGTTTGAAGTTAAAATCTTGGTATTGTAGTCTTGTAAAAGAAGAAAAAAGGGTATTTTTAAATTCACTTTTTGTAGTATTACGGGATAATCTTTTCTGTTTTATTACTTTCTAATGGTTGGTTGTATGTATATTTTAACAAAAAGTTTATTTTACATGTAATTTTAGCTCTACCTTCAGGACTACTATGGTTACTTAAAAATAAATAACACGTTTTCAGTTCTTTGCCACAAAATCCCCAAATTTTTCTAGTACTCAATATTTTAATATTTTAAATGCAAAGTTTCTTTGAAAAGATTTTTCATTATTTCTGGCTGCATTTACAGGAACAAGCTATAGAAAGGGAACATGAACGTGATGATTTTCAAGAAGAAATTCAGAAACTGGAAGAACGATTAAAACTTTCAGCAAAATCACAGACTTCAGGAGAGCCCAGAGAGCATAGGGTGAGTAAAATCACACTTAATGGCCAAAGGAGTTTGGTTACTGCGATTAAATACCATAACCTATATTGTCTTGGGGACTGGCTGTGGAGAGATTTTTTTAAAAAAAATTTTTTTCTTAGTTGTCTCCCAGAGTAAATTTTTCCCCAGCTGGCTGGTCTACGTGTAAGTAGTAAGAGTATGCTTATTTCTTATGGATAAGGAAAGAAATACTTTATTTGCATTACAGTAAAGTTTCACAGCCTGTGAGTCTGATTTTTAAATTAACCGATGAGGAAAATACAGACACTCTCCTCTACAAAGCACAATTGAGGGAAGACTTCTGGGTTCTAAATAGGTTTAATTTTTCCAGCTATACAGTTGAAATACAGTGTTCTTTGCATGTCTTGTCCTATTTAAGTTTATACATCAGTCCTTTTTTTCACATGTTCATTTGTTTGATGCTTGGTTTCAAAGATTAACTTTTGCTTTGTTTCATTTTGTTTTTTCACATAAACGAACATTATACAGAACTGTGAATTGCTTCTACAGGTATGGGAAAACAACATGAACATCTCTTGAAGTTTTCTTTCCTTTTCCTTTCAATCTCTTCTATTAGTTAATCTGCTTCAGCTTTTTTTCCCTGTTCTTCATACGTTAAGGCTACTTTACCTTGACTGAGAGATAAGAATATGATTTTTAGGGTGACAGAACTCATGCAGGGAGTGAGGAACAGCTTTTAATTTAACTTCCTGTAGATAAGTGCTTCGTTCTTATGCTTATTTTTTAAATTTATTACAGGCAGTTACTTACTGTAAAAGAGCTTCTTGGTGTGATAGGAAAAGTAGAGGTTTGGAGTATGGAATGAAAATAATGGAATTATGATGATACACAGTGTCTTAGCCTTCAGCTTTTGTTTGCAGCCCTGCTCTTAACTAAAATTCCATGTGTATACCACTTAATTTCACTTACATCAATTTACTTTCGTACAGTTTATGAAATTGTGTACCTCAGTATTAGAGAAGCAGATCTTGTAGGAGCTATATCTTTGGTAGATTGAATTTTCCGTGCTGAAGGGCACCTGGTTGTCACTTGCTTTCTGTAACCTTTGATTAGGCCTTCTGTAAGACTTCCTTAAGCTTTTTAAAAAGTGGCATCATTCTGTATCAGTCTTGGCTTCTCATTTGCATAAATGCCATTATCTGGCATAAAGATTTATGGAGTACATCACAAAGGTAGCCTAGGTGTTATTAATGCTGTGGCAAAGATCAGAAAAAGAATAGTAAAGTTTTTTGTTTTGAAGGCCACGTTACTTATTGAAGATCTTTTTGTACCTAAAAGTTATACCCCTTTGGCAGCCTTGGCCATACAGAATCACAGGACATGTGTCAGGTTATTTAAAGTATGTCAAATTGTTAAGACCGTAGCTTGCTTTCTATCCAAGATGTTAGGTGGATAACAGTTACTAGTGTGCTCGAGCTTAGTAAAGAGAAATATCTGAAAAAGTTAAGACTACCTGCTGTAAGTTTGCAACTTCTCTTATAAAGGATTAAAACTTAGTTGGAGAAAGGTACACAAGATAACTAAGCAAGTGACAGTTGTGGGTAGGGTGAGGTATGCGTGCAATTTGTGCCAAAATAAAAAGTCAGGATTTAGACAGTTCTTGTACAGTTGTTTGACGCAGCTGTAATATCAATAATTGCTTAACTTGCTCCAAAACGAGTAAGTTCAAGTGAACTTCTGATTTATGCTCATAGGAGTTCATGGTTTTTCTCTGCAGTTCTGCAGGCTCGTGAGTGGGATTACTTGGTGAAAAGAGTGCTGACTGGTACTGGGAGCTACCATTGGAGAGTATGCTGTGAGGGTGAAGGTTAAGAAAGTATTTTCTTAGCTACAGAATTACAGGGCTAGTTTTCTAGCAACATGGTGTTAAGAAGCAATGCTCTTCATGTGTAAAGCAGTTGAAAATGTAATGTTAATCACTTTTGGTATTGTAAACTAGTCTGTGATGTTATCCATGCTTATTACTTTGATTAAATTAATTCTGTAGAGTTTTTCTGCTTTAGTAATATCTGTACAATACTTTGAAGATGTAAGCTCTATATTAATACAAAAGATTTTTATTTTATAATATTAAAGTGGAATTTGCATAAATCCATGTACTTATTGATGAACAAAGCATTTATTTTGTTAAAACTCATATTCCTTGCTCAGTGGTATTGACCAAATTCTTTCTACTTTAGTGGGTTTCCAATTGCTTTCCTATCTGATCTTGCTTTCTTGCTTAATGACTATCACTTCTGATGTAGTCTGTCATATGTGGTTCTTTTCTTTTTCTGTTACGCACCAAAGCTCCTAGCCTTGCCTTCATTTTAATTACTGGAATGAATGAGTGACTGTTTTCCTGCAGCTCTGTACACGATTGGATCTCAGTGAGCTCAAATGCAAAATTACTCTTCTCGTATTTAAGCAGTTCTTTGGAAAAAGAGTACCTGTTCTATGTTGGCTACTGGTACTTCCGTCATTTGCAGGTGTTGAGTATGTTACATGGCATATTTATTGTTCAGTTCTTGGTATTTTCCATTAAACTGGAATTCCTTGAACTAATGGAAGAGGGTTCTGAGGTCACATAAACGCATCTTATGCTATTGCTAAACTCATGTGATCTTGGGGGTTTCTTCATCTTAAGCAAGCAAACAAAAAAACCCAACAAACCAACCCCCCCACATTTGACTGCTGAGCCTTGAGAACATGCTTACATCCTGCACTTTGCTAAAATGCTAGAAATATTGAGATGAGTAATCTCAATGTGTATTTAAGACCTGCTGCATTTGGAAAACAAGATTTCAGAAAGTTACTTTTTCATCTTTTCTGTACACATCTGGTCTTATTTTCGTCTGTGATTCTAACACATTAGAGTCCATAGTATAACTCCACCTGTTTTGCCATGAAATTACTCTTGCTTCCAATTGGAAATTTGCTATATTGCCTGAATATCTGTATAATGTGATTTCTGTATAGGTAGAATCTTTGCAAGCAGAATTAAAAGGGAAGATGGATGATTACAATAAGCTGTTGTTAGAAAAGGAGCAAAACCACCAAGAAATTGCAACTCGTGATAAAGAGGTAGAAAAACTGGTGGCGCGGATACAAGAACTGGAGCACAGTGGTACTGAAGTCTCAAAGACTGTACATTACTTGGAACAACAACTGCAAAAAATGAAGAAAGTGGAAACGGAATTAAAACAAGTAAGTTGAAAATACTTCTTTAAATGAGAGTAGAATTGTGCACACACTGTTTTTGTGGGGGATATCAATGACTGCATTACAATGTTGTTTGAGACTAACTCAGCACTAGGTGCCAGGTATAAACTGTTTTACTTAGGGCAGGTATTACAGCCACAGTTTTAAACGAACTCTGGTTTTACAAACTATAAGCCTATTTTCTACTTTTTGACAGATCTCATGTTTGCATGGGTTGGAACTGCTCTTTTGCTTCTCTGCAAGTTCCTAGGAATATAGTGTTATTGAATATTAACCACTATGGGTCTTCAGTAAATTTCCATGTTTAAAATTATATTATCTTAATTAGCTCTTCTTGCTATGTGCCTTCAGAGCCAGATTTGTTTGTTATACTTCGAAATCTTTACTGTTATGTTGCTACTGCAGATTGAATCACAACTTAGAGTTAAGAATTATGTTCCATTTAGCAAAAGTACTTTTCTCTTGNACAAACCAACCCCCACACATTTGACTGCTGAGCCTTGAGAACATGCTTACATCCTGCACTTTGCTAAAATGCTAGAAATATTGAGATGAGTAATCTCAAT
The DNA here is from genome assembly GCA_013400375.1 of Thinocorus orbignyianus. Lineage (NCBI taxonomy): Eukaryota > Metazoa > Chordata > Aves > Ciconiiformes > Thinocoridae > Thinocorus > Thinocorus orbignyianus. The sequence goes on from VXBW01001855.1 coordinate 94,823, forward strand.
GTGTATTTAAGACCTGCTGCATTTGGAAAACAAGATTTCAGAAAGTTACTTTTTCATCTTTTCTGTACACATCTGGTCTTATTTTCGTCTGTGATTCTAACACATTAGAGTCCATAGTATAACTCCACCTGTTTTGCCATGAAATTACTCTTGCTTCCAATTGGAAATTTGCTATATTGCCTGAATATCTGTATAATGTGATTTCTGTATAGGTAGAATCTTTGCAAGCAGAATTAAAAGGGAAGATGGATGATTACAATAAGCTGTTGTTAGAAAAGGAGCAAAACCACCAAGAAATTGCAACTCGTGATAAAGAGGTAGAAAAACTGGTGGCGCGGATACAAGAACTGGAGCACAGTGGTACTGAAGTCTCAAAGACTGTACATTACTTGGAACAACAACTGCAAAAAATGAAGAAAGTGGAAACGGAATTAAAACAAGTAAGTTGAAAATACTTCTTTAAATGAGAGTAGAATTGTGCACACACTGTTTTTGTGGGGGATATCAATGACTGCATTACAATGTTGTTTGAGACTAACTCAGCACTAGGTGCCAGGTATAAACTGTTTTACTTAGGGCAGGTATTACAGCCACAGTTTTAAACGAACTCTGGTTTTACAAACTATAAGCCTATTTACTACTTTTTGACAGATCTCATGTTTGCGTGGGTTGGAACTGCTCTTTTGCTTCTCTGCAAGTTCCTAGGAATATAGTGTTATTGAATATTAACCACTATGGGTCTTCAGTAAATTTCCATGTTTAAAATTATATTATCTTAATTAGCTCTTCTTGCTATGTGCCTTCAGAGCCAGATTTGTTTGTTATACTTCGAAATCTTTACTGTTATGTTGCTACTGCAGATTGAATCACAACTTAGAGTTAAGAATTATGTTCCATTTAGCAAAAGTACTTTTCTCTTGCCGAACATCTGAGTAACCTTTTCTATCTTCTTAAACTATGTTTCAGTTTCCTCCCAGCAATTTTCCTTGGTTAAATATTGGTGCGTCTGTCAAGTTTGGAGATTTGATAATGGCATGGTCTAAACTAAGTTTATTAGTTTAATTGCTAATTCTGTAAATATTTGCTTCAATTATTTTTCATTTTAAAAATATTGAACAAAATCAATCCGATAGCCTTCTATGGTGTTCTAACTGGATGGCTGGATGAGGGGAGAGCAGGAGATGTCACCCACCTTGACCTGAGCAAAGCTTTTGACACTGTCTCCTACAGCATCCTCATTAGGAAACTGAGGAAGTGTGGGCTGGATGAGGGGGCAGAGGTGGATTGAGAACTGTGTGACAGGACTCAGAGGGTTGTAATATTGAATACAGGAGCCTCAAATTGGAGGCCTGTAACCAGTGGTGTCCCCCAAGGGTCAATATTCAGTCCGGTCTCATTCCAACATACACTCAGTCCTCTTGTCCAGGTCATTGATGAGTATCCTCAGCAAGTTCACTGATGATACCAAAGTGGGAGGGCTGGCTGACACTCCAGAAGGCTGTGCCACCATCCAGCATGACCTGGACAGGCTGGAGAGCTGGTCAGAGAAGATAATGAGGTTCAACAAGGGCAAGTGTAGGGTCCTGCACCTGGGGAGGAAGAATTCTGGTCACTGTTTAGAGAGGCTGTGATTCTGTGGATTTTGGTATCAGTGAAAGGAGATAGTGTTAGACTATCTGCTTGGGCAGGTTTTGCAGTGAACATGTGTTACATAAAGCTCTGATTTTTGCCTGGGTTGCTACTTGTTCTTGCTGAGTCACTGTAGCAGCCTCAGAACATAGCAACAGGAGAGTGCTAGGAGAAACTTAGCTCTTGTGGTAAGTGTGGTGCATGAATGCAAGAACATGCAGGAACATCTGAGGCAGCCCAGTTCTGCAGGAATCTGGTTTTGCACATTGTTACTCTTGTTGGTGATCAAGATAAGCTTTAAATGGCGCAGATAATGTTTTGGTTTCAGTTGCTATAAAACAAAAAAGGCTCTTTTGTTGTTTGAGTTTTGTTAGCATGGCCTTTCATGCATTGGAGCAGGACACCTGAGGTGCTGGTTCATATTGAAAGTTTCTTGTGATGGCAGGAAGAGTTTTCATTTTTACTTTCAGGAAAACCAAAAATACTTCTGTGATAGGTGCTTTCCTACACACACACAAACAAAAAAAAGTGTAGGTGATGCTTTCATAACTGTTATATTTTTTTATTATACCGGTGAGATTAGGTGTGAATGATACAGCTTTGTACCCAAACTGTCTGTCTCCCCTAGAATTTCCTTTCCTTTTTTTGTGCTGTGTGTACCTGGACTGTGCTCAGAGCTGGCCAGAAGGTCAGCAGGGACTGGCTGAGTGCCAGTTGGCAGAAATCAGGTGACCTATTTATTATGAATTTGAACTGGTTTAAATACCCATTCTTTGACATGTTGTTTTGATACTGAAATACAGCATTAACTTTGTAACTGATTTTTCATTTTTAATTGATGCTTCTTTCATATTAAGAAGAGAAGATACTGTCTTTGTACTCTGGGTCTTAGTTCTCTTTGATTAGAGGAAAAGATGGTCAAATTTTACTTATTTTTTTTGGGAATCACGTGAGTCTAAAATAACCCCTCTGTTAGAGATGTATGTGTTGAGCTATGGAGAGGATAATGTTGAAGAGTGAAGGAAGTTACTGCCTTAGGTTTCTTGTCCAGTTTTCCTTTATTGTATTAAATACAGATATGTGTGCCTGCTGATTGGGCAACTTTCCAAGTGAAGCTTCCTCCTTAGACTGACCCAACTCCTGAGGAGGACTGAGAGAAAGAGGACCAAAGAAGTGGTGTCTAAAATAAGTAAAACTGGTAGCTTGACAGAACACAGACCTGACAGAAACTTAGTGCTGGTGCTTCACGTTCTGGCTTAACATGAAGTATTTGTAGTTAGTTTTTGATCTACCCAAAACTCTTCATCTCTTAAAGTAAACAAAGTCTCCACCTCCTTAAATTTAGCTTGGTAAATGTATGGTATTGTAATAAATTTGGAAATGGCTACAAGAGCAAGATGAACATAAAGAACAGTTTGTAATTGAGGAGTTGTGTGACTAAATGCTAAACTATTTTACATTTTTAAACTTAGGGTAGAAAAAATAAAGGGGAAAAACTTCAGTGAGTTAACAAACATTCATTTGTTTTGCATCCCTATTTTTTCATAGGCCATTGAGATTATGTACTTTTTTTTTCTTGTGCTGGTGTTTGTCAGGGATGATGAAACATTTTTGGCAGGATTGTTCTGGTTAGGTGGCTGTGTATATTGACAAGAATTAATTCTAACATACAAAAAAAATATTTTGCAGGATAAAGAGGCATTGCAACAGCAACAGTACAATAACCTCATTCAGATCTCTGCTCTACAGTCCAAACTGGATGAAGCAAGGCACAGAGTACCAGCAGATGGGAGTTTTGCCCCAGCACTAAAGGAGCAGCTACAGGCAGAGCAGGAAGCACTTCAGGCAAAGGATAGAGAGGTAAGAGTTTTGGTAGGGTCCTGTGAAATTTTGAATAACTCTCATAATTGTAGAAACATTCTGTGCAGACTTGTAGCTGGGAACTTAAGAATTCAAAAACCCAATGACTAATGTTGTAGAAAACGTGTCTTAGTAGGCCATATTCTCTATGCTTTGGTCTTAACTAACCTTCCTTTTTCTTGCTTTTCTGTTTGATGTCCCTCTGTCCATCTCTCGTCCCACTGGAAACTGTCTTGTGATGATTCACATCCACTTTGAGACTTACCAGGATCTTTTGTAAACTGATTTTCCTCTTTCCTTCCAAAGTTGAAATGAAGCGGAAGGCAGTTATATTTTTGTTGACTTTGAGCAATAATTCCGTTAAGAACAGAAGGGTCAATTACCCATGATGGAGTTGTCTGACCTTCTCTGTTTTGTGAACCAGAGGGTGTTAGCAATGAGTACTTGTGTTAAGCTAAGCTGAAATATGGTATAATTGGTCAAATTACTTAGAACTTTTATTGGATTTACACACACAGAATCATACATACACACCCCCCTGCTCTATATTTATGTAATATTATGTAATTGTTATATTATGTGTATGTATCTGTAATATACAGTCCTGTTTAGGATCCGCAAAGAAGAAAAACATGCGTGACCCTCCAGTTAATTGTACACCATTGTTCCAAGAGCAGCAAGATAATAAAAATTAGTTTCTTAGAGATGGAAGTTCTAAGTACCTTATGAAGCCTGACTTCAGGAGCCACTAAGCCTTCTTCATTTCCCAGATCCCTCCTCTTTGCTAACCATTAAGGCAAGAGATGATAAAACCTGTGAGTAGCAAGATCACAGTGTTTCCAAATAGGTCTTTGCTTTAAAAGAGCTACAAACAGAGAAATATGTGGTTACTGACCCTTTTGCAGGTTGAAGGAGTCCATGCTCAGAATGTTTTTGGTTGCTATGCTACTGGGGTTAGTACTACAGTGTTTTTTCTCTCTTCTCGGAGAAGGAGAATGGTGGTAACTGCTTGTGGTTACATTAGGTATCAACTGCTAACATGTCTCCTATCATGACAAATTACATCTGTGGTCAAGCCTTGATTCTTCAGAGCAGAGACTAATGTATCTTTTATTAGCAGTTATGTGTTTTTAGAAGGAAATGAACCGCCACCTTTGCAGTTCTCAGTAGGTTTTGCAGCTGAGGAGCTGGAACACTAGCTTCTTACTCGCATTTTATGCCTCAACTATTTTAATGCAAACTGATTAGAGACAGTTTTAAATCATAGAATTTGCTGAAGTTACTTGCTCTCAGTAAATAACAGGATGAAGTTTTATCTTTTCTGCTTAAGTAACAGGACTTAATTGAAGCAACTATGCATTTTCTTCTTTTTTTAGATTGCAAGCTTGTTAGATCAACTAGAACAATATAAAGATAATTTGACCAGTAAAAACAAGGAGATATTTCAGCTGAACTTGCAGTTAGAGATGCAAAAAGACCTTAGCACTTCCAGCATCAGCCAGCTTCAGTTAGAGAATGCACAGCTGAAGGTACGTTTCCTTAGCTTTAGTGTGCAATAGCTAAAACTTCAGGGACCCCTGTTCTAGAGTGCTGTGGTATTTGTCTCTTGATGTTATTAACAGATACTTAGTTTTATTTCTGTTGTCAAGGGTTACTGTTACCAGACTAATACTGGTTATCCTAGAACAGAACCACAGAACACTCTAGATTCATGCGTATGGCATTATCTTTTACGGTCATTTGCTTTAAATAAAAAGCTTATCTTTTCTTATCGGATTATGAACTACAGTGTTGTCATTTGGTAGGTGCTATACAGTTTTGTGTGCTTTCCTGACCTCTAGAGCCATAGCAGATGTTGCAAGTTCAAAAACTGGCAACTGGTGTGTTCCTCTCTTGAAAGCTGAGACGTGTTGTAATCTAATCCAGTAGTACAAATCTAAAGAAAGCAGCTGCAGTTGTGTTCTTGACTTCTATAACATTATAGCAAGGAGGGGAATGTTAAAATAAAGCCCTTCGTTCTGGTCTGCCATTAGATTGCAAGAGAAAGTAAATCCTTTATAATGACATTGCTGTTTTTTCTGATCAGGCGGACCTAGTGAATCTTCATGTGATGCAAAATCAGGACCTGAGTATTACTGATTCCTCAGCCTTGTCATTCCCACAAGCACTTCTTAAAGAGAAGAATCAAGAAATTGATCACTTGAATGAGCAAATGAAAAGGCTTCAGCAGGAGCTAGAGGATACTCTGAAGAATAAAGTAAGAGTCCTTACTATATGTTTATTGCTTGATTTTTGAGGGAAGCATGCTATAAAAAGTCTTACTGTAAATGAAATTTATTCTGTACTTCTCTTAGGAAAGTAGAGAATTCTAAGTATCTACCAGCTAAACTGTGAAATTCTTGCTGTTATTAAATATGTGAATTGCTTGCATGAATCAGAAGAAAAATGTAATTTAAACTGTGTGCAACAGTAATTCTGCCTACATACAGTAATATTCAGACCTTGTCCTCTTGCTTAGCTTGTGGAAGACCAAAAATCTGAAATTAAAGGACTCAGATCACTTATTGAGCGCCTTCACAGTAACCAGGAAAGGCTTTGTAAGGACAAAGATGAAGAGGTAGAACAACTCCATGGAGTAATTGAGAAGCTTCAAAAAGAGCTGGCACAGTTTGGACCAGTGTATCACGAAGGTAATGACAACCACAATGATCTCTATCAACTTGTATTGGGAAAGCCAGTGGAAAACCTTCAGAATGAGTTGAGAAAGGAACTGGTAGATTGTCAGGGTGATACTGATCCAAACAGAAGAAATGCATCGCAACTGTCCGAAGTGAGAGAACTTCGGGAGGAACTAGAGCTTGTCTCAGCTGCTAGAGAAGCTCTTCAGCAGCAACTGGAAGAGAAGGAATCACACTTCAAGACAGAAGTGGAACTTTTGGAGAAAAAATGCCAAAACTTACAAGAGTCATCAGAGCAGCATGTTGCAGAGCTAACCTCTCTGAGAACACGGTTCGATGCACTTGAGGAAGAGTATGGCCTTTTCCGAACACATTTCTCTGAGAGAGAGGTTGAAACAGGGATAAAGTTACCTTGTGTTCAAGAACTTAAAGATCCTTTGAGAAAAAGGGAAGCAAATCTTCTAGAGCAAGATATGCAAATGAAGAGAATGGCAGATAAGAGAGAAGCTGAGGCAACCAAGCTTCAGTACTTAACAAAACAGACAGCAGAGCTTCAAACTGAGTTGGAAAAGAGAGATGCAAGTCAGGCTCAAGATGTTTATAGTCTTCAGTTAGAAGTTTCTAGACTTGATTACCAGGTGCAAGCACTGAAACAGAAAGAAGTAGCTTATCAGAAAGAAATCAATGAACTGCAAGATAGCACTGCGAAACTGAAAGGTCAAAATGAGGCATATGTGAAAGAGCTTGAAGTCTTAAAATTGGAAAGAGGTGAACTTATTTCACAGTTGGAGTTGTACAAGCCAAAGGAGCAACATGATCATGAGGAGACTAACCTTCTTGAGCCGTTGTGTAAGAGAGAAAGAATGGGCATAGCTCTTAAAAAAGGAATGGAGGAATTGGAAGAACTGGAAGCAAATGTGGACAAGTCATTTGCAGTACCAGTTTCCCCTACTGATAAACTGGTATGTGCTTTGATTTTTAATAGTATTATTTGTTTTGTAATTCAATTTTATGTGTCATATAAATCCCTATAGCTTATTCTTTTCAGTGCTGTAAGAAAAAAATGAAAATTAGTAATGTGGCATAAAAATGACTAGTGAATCAGTTTGAAGAGTCTATCTTTGTGTAGTTGCTTCAGCAGTAGCTAGAGGTGGATGCCTGCAGTGATTAAGAACAGGGCAAGCATGTGTGGAAACCTAATCCAGTACATTTTTCTGAGCTGGATATGGTTTTTGGCACAGATCCTAAGATATGTATTGGGTGTGAATGGCAAGGTGTTGGCAGTGGGGGAGCTGTAGGGAGGCCCCTCTGAGAAAAGGCTGAGGCTGCTCCATGCTGGGCACAGTTGGTTGCCCCAAAGAGCCCATCAGCCATCTGTATGGCACCACTGCAAAAATGTATTTAAGGAAAGGCAAAACACTGCATGAGGAGTGAGGGAGAAAAAGCGTGAGAAAAGCTGCAGGGGAGGTGGTAGTGGAGTTTAGAATGAAGGTGCAAAATTAAGCTTGGGGAGAAAAGGTGGGAGGCAAGGGAGGGAACTTGTTTTAGTGTTTGTCCTTGTTGCCATCCAACTGTATTTCAATGACAATAAATTAAATAATTTTTCCCTAAGTCAACTCTGTTTTGCCTGTGAAAGTAATTAGTAGATGATATCCCTGCCTTTATCTCTACCCATGAGCTCTTTCCATCTTATTTTGTCCCCTTGATATGTTGAAGAGGGAGGGTGAGAAAGCAGCAGCTGGGTGGGAATCTGGCAGCTGGACAAGTTTAACCCACGACAAGTCACTAAGACTCTATTTAGCATGCTTTATGGCTGTCTTGGACAGCTATATAAAAATATATGTATTGGGGGGTTTGGGGTTTGTTTTGTTGGTTTTTTTCTTTTTAAGAAATCTTGATTTGCTGAGTCTCTCTCTCATATTAATGCTGAATCTTTTTTTTAGTACCATTTGCTCCGGAAAGCCTAATGTGAATTTTTGGAAAACAGTAGGACCCAGATTACCTGTTTTTCAGAAAGCTGTAGTTGTCTGTTATATACCATCTTACTGTCTTTTAAGGCTGACTTACAGAGGTGATAAGCGTTAGTAAGAGAGCTTATATGAAAAGAGTTTCTGAGTGCATAGGAAAGGAAAAAAGTTGTCAGGCTTATGTGGGTTTTGGGGATTCTACTGGCAGTATGATACAGGTATAAAAATATAAGATAGTTGACTTGCACTGTACTGCTTGCCCCTTTGTAGTGGGAAGGGAAGACAGCTTTTCAGCACTAGGTAAAAATGATGGTTTGTATGTAGAATTATTTTGTTTCCAAAATAACTGAGCTTTAGTATTGATATCGCTAATGGTAAAAACCCTACTAGCAAAGATACTGTGATGTTACAGAATGTTTCTTATTTGCCATTTTGCTTCGTAGCCCAGCAATTGCAAGATGTAGTTCTTAGTTTTAAAACCTCCTCAGTAGTAACAGTGAGTTTTCATTAGGCTTCTCTTATCTTTGAGCTACTCTGATGTATGTTATTTAAATATAATTATATAGAGGATGAATCTTATTTAAATTACACTCAAATGCCACCTCTCCTTATTTTAAGAAATTATAGGATAATCACTATGTAGAATCACTTAGGCTAATTTTAGAATCGTAGAATGGTTAGAGTTGGAAGGGACCTTAAAGATCAAGTTCTAACCCCACTGCCATGGGAAC
>VXBW01001855.1:109326-137743 GCA_013400375.1 Thinocorus orbignyianus
CATCCCTTCCCTCCAGCGTGTCAACCGCGCCACCAAGCTTAGTGTCATCGGCAAATTTGCTGAGGGTGCACTCTATCCCCCTGTCCATGTCTCCAACATCAGGCAAGGAAGGCAGGCAGGAGACAAGCTTGGCTGAGTAAGGACCCACCTGGTCAAACTAAAGTGTAAGAAGGAAATGCACAGGCAGTGGAACCAGGGATATGTAACCTGGGAAGAATATAGGGATGCAGCCTGGATGTGTAAGGATGGGATCAGGAAAGTTAAGGCACATTTGGAGGGGAATTTGGCAAGGAATGTGAGGAGAAATAAGAAGGGCATGGCACAGAAAAGGAAGATTAAAGACAATGTGTGTACACACACACACGATAAATAGGATAGGAGAGCTAGTGACAACTGACGTGGCTGAGGTACTCAACTTTTTTTTTTTTTCTGCCAAATTTTTACTGGCAATCACTTTTCTCACATCTTAAGTCCCTGAACCTCAGGGCATGGACTGGGGGAATGGAGTCCCTTCCACTGTAAGAGAAGATCACGCTCAAGACAACCGGAGGAACCTGAACATATACAAGTGTGTGGGACCAGAAAATATGAATGCCAGGGTCCTGTGAAAATTGGCAGATGATGTTGAGCAGCTTATCAGCATCTTTGAAGAGTTGTGGCAGTCAAATGCAGTCCCCAGTGACTGGAAAAAAAGGAAGCACCACACCCCCTCTTTAAAGAGTGATAAAGAGGACCCTGGGAACTACTGACCTTTCACAGCCTTACCTCAGTGCCCACTAAAATCTTAGAACAGATCCTTCTGGAACTTATGTTGAAGCATATAGAACACAGGAAGATGATTAGATACAGCCAACATGGCATCACCAAAGGCTAATTGTGCCTGACTGATGTGGAGGTTTTTTTTTGATGGAGTGACTGTATCAGTGGACAAGGAAACAGCAGATGGTATCAATGCGGGCTGAAGGGATTGAGGTCTGACTGCATATTCCAGTACAGAGGGCTTAGTTTAAGCCTTTAGTAAGCGTTAATAACAGAAGCACACTACAGTTTTCATCATTTAGCATTGTTTCTTTAAGTAATCACTGTTTTGATTCCAGTGACAAAAAAAGTAACTCAAGTTGGTTCCGAAGTTAAGTCATTCAAACAAAGTGCAAAGAAAGACTACCAAGACTTAAAAGTACTCCATATTGTTGTTGTTAACATGAGTAGCAATGAGAAACAGCTTCACATCAAGGCTGGTTTGTTTAGTTGTGGGGTTTGTTGTTTTTTTTTTAAATGACATTAAAAGGATTTAAATCTCCAGTGACCTTTTTTGAAAGAGGACCAGGAAACACCTGTGCATGATGTAATAGTTTGTGAATAGGGAATTTACTTAGAAGATTATTTTAGCTAACAATGTCAGATGAAACAATTTCCATTCTGTAAATTATTGAGACTGATTATTTTGGGAGGTGTTCTTTGTACATAATCTGCTAAATTAAGACAAGTTGTCAAAATACATAATTCAGGTTTCTGACTTCGCTGGCACTTAGTAACATGGCTTCAGACTTGTTAGAATTTAATTTATTCCTGGAAAAGTTAGCTAAATAGTTCAGAAACAACAAAGATAAAGTACAATCATTTGGCTTAAATCCATATTAGTATGTTGATCTAGACAGCAATAAGACGCACTGGCCAAGGTTGCCATTTGTACATAGTGATTATAGTATTTTATAATTCAGTGGCCACTGTATTCTTAAATTTTTACCTCAATTGTTAGGAGACGAAAATTCTCTGGTAACTGTTGGCTCATGATATAGATGTGTGTGTTTGTGTATGTCTGTGTATTTTTAGTTTATTAAGCATTTCAAGTAGCAGGGCAGACCTACAGAAAGATCTGTATCACAGCCTCAGACAGCCTTATAATTTTTCGTATATGGTACTATACATGTACGAATACTATATTTGTAATATGGTACTACGCCATCCTGCTCTTACACTGTCAGGGTGATGATACCTTTTTCCTAATATTATGCATTATGGTCACTTTTTCTTTTCAGACTGTGCTGAAGATGGTGTATGAGGAGAGCCGCAAGATACTGGCTTTGTCAGAACATCCCTTTGGTTTTCAGGAGCAGAAAAATGCTCATGAGACCAGAGCGGTGATGGAGGGCTGGCAGAAGGAGGGCTTAACCTTGCTGGATGCTATACAGTCACTGAAAGATTACCTTAGCAAGGTGGCAGGTAGAGGAGACAAGGTATGACAATAAAAATAGTCTTTACAGCAAGGTAACCAGGGTTGTTTTTATAGAGAGCGCACAAGGAGCAAGGGACTCTCCTTTCTGAACAGGCCTCTTTGAACACCCTTGGTCTGCTTACATTACTGTGTAAGAATATACCTGTGACAAAGAGTGGATTTGACATTGAGGGATGCTATTGGACAAAAGTGTTTGGTTTCTTTGTTCTGGGGCTGTTTGGTTGTTTTTTTTTGTTGGTTGGGTTTTGTTTGTTTGCTTGTTTCTAGCAGGAACATTCAGGTATTGCTGCTGACTGGAGAGGAGAACTTCTGCAAGCAGTACAGAGCATGTTTGAGAAGGAGAGAAATGTGTTGCAAATTGACTTGAAGTCTCTCGTCTCTAATCCTGAGTCTGGTGATGAAGGTTCGTTAGTGAAAAAGCTGGAGTATGTCATGGAACAACAAGTAAGAAAACCTCTGAAAGTGTTACGCTTACAAATCACTACTTCTGTTTCCCCGTATTTTTTTGAGTTTTCAGTTTTATTACTTCTGTTGCTAAACTTTATCCTGTACGTTAATCCAGAATGTGTGGGATCAGTAGGCTTTTGTAGTCTGTGTTTTGGTACCAATTTTCTCACACTTCGTATATTGTCTTACAAAGCCTATTGATTACTTTAGCTGGCATCCACAAAAAAACCCAATAGTCCAGAGATTGTGATAGTGAAAAGGAAATATTTGATAAAAAGGGAATGAGAGGAAGAGCTAACTCTGAATCTCTTTGGGATTTTTTTTACATAGGTTTTAGATGCAGATGAGATTGTATTAGCAATGATGTATAAACTGTAACTGATAACTATTACTTTATTTGGAATCTGGTGAAGTCAGATTTTTCAGTTTTACTTAATGTTAACATGAAGCATGAACTTAGTCATTTGAAATTGACTCTGTACTTGTTTTGCAAAAGTTTCTGTAGGGTTTCTTTGTAGAAAATATGGGAATACCCTTGTAGATGTAGTAAGAGTTGGTTCATTTTCAGGAGGAGCAGAAGCAAATGGTTGTAGAGCAGCTTTTCTCCTCAGACCGGAATAGCTTGCTCTCTGAAATACAGGATCTCCGAGCTCAGCTGCACATGACACATCTTCAGAATCAGGAGAAGCTACAGCAGTTACAGGAAACCCTTATCAATGTGGAAGATCGTGGAAGTAAACAAGAACACTACCTTCGGAGAAAAGGTAGTTGGCTAGGTTTGGGGTAAAACAGAACCAATTTTCTGTTGAGTAATTTTGCTTTTTTATCTGGGCCTCTTCTAATAAAACAAACTCTGAAATTAACAGCATATTTTTCAGAATCTGTTGACTCTCACAAGGAATGGTATGCAGAGAGACCTTTGCTTATACTTATTGCTATAACAACTAAGGTCAGGTAACTTTATTTGCCCCATTGGAGGGTCGGAAGTGGAAAAGCATGGAGGGGTCACACCTGTAGGGAAGAGGGGACAAGGATAGGTGACCCAGAACTGACCAATAGGGTATTCCGTTCCATCCATATCATGCTCAGTATAAAAGCTGAGGGATCAAAGGTTCAACTCTTTCTTTTAATGGCTGATGACTGAGAAGGACCCTCTCTATTCATCTGCCTTTGATCCCGATCTGTGTGTTCCTGACTCCAGATCCAGAATCCATCTCTTGTCTGTTTGAGTCCAATCTGGAAGTTTTCCATATGCCAGCTGGTGATGTGACAGTCATCCTGGGAGCCTGATACCACTTTCTATATACTGTGTACTCTTCCTTTTTTAATTACTTTTCTTTTTATTATTGTTGTTTGTTTATATTTTCATTAAAGTAGTTTAGTTTTTTTCCTTAACTCATTAATTTCTTTATCTCTTCCTCTTCCCTCTTGGAAGGGTGCAGGGGAGGGGCCACCTGTCACTCTGGCCAGTCTGGCCAAAACCACGACAGTAGTAATCCCAAATTCTTGTTAGCCAGTCTTCTATGTCAGTTCTTTTTCTTGCCTAAAAGATAAAAGGCAATTCCTCAATTTTATTAATGCCTTCAGATTTTCTACAATTTTAGAAAAGGAAGGAATTATTATTCTTAGTAGTATTAGTAATGAAGAAAAATCTGTGAAAAGCAAAGAGAAACTTTAAAATAACCCAAAGCAATAGAACTGAAGAGTGACTCTGTTAAATAGTACACATGTAGAAATTCTATCAATGATAGTAAAAAGTTGTTAGTTTTTAGGAAATTATTCGTGTATGTTTGCTAGTAAATGGATGGGCTTGCTTAATGATGTATAGAATCCATGAGTAACAGGTTACTTTACAGTATATCACTGTAATTCTCATAGTGTCGTGATGTAATCACAATCTTTGCACTTTGCCTGGTCCACCAGCAGCAGAGCTGGCATACCTCTATATATGCTAGTTCTCCGTGTGTATATTTCTCTACTGATTGCTGTCATATTTGAAAATAAATGGATTCTCCAGATAAGAACACTTTAATATAGCTGGGGTTTTTTTTGCCCAATTTGCACTAGTGTAACTCCTATAATAATGTCAAATTCTCTGTAATGCAAGTAACTGTTAACTTTTTCTTATCCTAGTTGAATTACTACAATATAAGCTTCAGCAGGAAAAATCTGTCATAAGTGACTTGCATAGCACCCTGTCTGAGGAGCAGAAGAGAGCCTCTGAAACGTGTGATCTCTTGAAACAAGAAAAAGCAGCCCTGAAATCGGAGCTTTGTGAAAGTAAGCAAGAAAATGAAAGACTGCAGAAAACCCTAGAAGAGCTTCAGAAGGAGATAAGCCAGTTACGGTGAGTAGATTTATTTTATTTATCAACAGGTCTGAAAGAGTTTTATACTTAATGGATCTGCACATGGCCTAGCACTTAGAGACACAAGAAGGAAGACTAACCTCTCTCACTTGTAATGAATACGTTCGTTTTTTCTTTACTAACTGCTTAAATTTATATGTTCTTCAATTCAAATTTGCATATATATGTTTTCCAGAGCCTTGACTGAGATGTTTGTGGAAACAAGTGCACATTGTATCATTATACTAGAAGTGAACAGACTAGATCCCCATACCCCTGATGTACCTCACTCCTGCAGCTTTTGTCTTAATCTTATGGTTGTTCTGTTTGCCTGTCATCTTATGTATGGGTTTTTGTTTTTTTTTTTTACACACCCTACCCCCATCCTCTTTCTAGTGTATGACAATGTTTTTCTTTCCTCTCACAGAACAGCAGTTTTGCTCTGCCAGGATAGGTAACTTCTCCCCATCTTTTAAGTGTCACTAAATAGAGCAATTCTAGCTTTCCTTGCAGGGGAAGTAAATATTTTTGGATGCTAAGTAGTTGTGACTTGAAAACTGACTCTCTTGAGAAACGACAACAAGTCAACAGACCAACTCAGAAAAAGTAACCTGGAATGTCTTGCTTGCATTGCTAGTGAAGGATGTTCGGTTTTGAACAAAGAAGTGTTGTTTTTCTCACTTTTCAGTTTTTCATTGGAAAAAACCCAAAAGGATTTGACAGCCGCACTTGAAGACTTGCAGACACAACATCTGAAGGAAACAGAGCTACGAGGTTTGTTTGAGGAACAACAGCTTCAGCATAAGAAAGCAGAAGTTGAAAAGACAAAGGCCTTGGAGGTAATGCCCTGCATCTCAGTGCTTCACTTAATGTCATGCACCCAGGGAGGTGAACTAATGGATTATTTCAGTGGGGTTTTTTTTCACACCCTATGTTTTTTGTTTAGTAACTGTTTAAACACCCCCTCCAACCCCTCCCAGACTTGCACTGAATGTGCATAGCATTTTTTTTGTTTCCACAAAATTAAAGCTTTCAATTACCATCCTTAATTGCACATGGAAAAATATGCAAAAGTTTTTTCGTTTGGATTCCCCCCCCACCCCCCATATCTTCTTAGTGGTTTTGGACCCTTATGCTTTCACGTTCTCGGGATCAGTTTTATTCTGCCTTGTGCTGTGTAGGGAAAGCCAGATCCTATAATTGTGTAACAGCACCCTTTATTCCAGAGCAAAAGTACTATGAGGATGTGATGTTGTAGGATCAACTGAGATTATGCACAACCACTCAAAGACACACATGCTTGACAGAGTAACTGGAGCCTTTCCAGTATGTGCAGAAAGTTCTGTAGCCAGTTCCAATTTCTATTTATAGAAATGTTATATTAAATATATATATATTTAGTTATAAAAACATAAAATGTTATATTATAGAAATGTTATATTTTAATATAACATATCAAATATAACATATTTCTTGATGTTAACCAAAGCATGTTTTAATTTGCTTTCTTCTAAATTGAACAGAAAACAAACAGCTTTCTCTCTAACACTGTGATATCAATGACTCAGTTCTTGTAAAAGACCTATAATGACTCTAAAAGGAAGAAGTTTTAACATAAACCCTTTTTTAAATAAAACTCAAACTCTATTGGATAACTCCAAAACAATCCTAGTTAAATGCCCTATGTGAGGAAACACAATTCTGACTCTTATTTTCTTGTAGTCTGGCCTCTCACATTATCTTCCTGGTAGATGGTTAGGTTTGGGGGTGATTTTTCTTTGTTGGGATTTTTGTTACTACTTGCATGGTAGTACATGCTGCTAACATCCTCCACCTTGTAGAAAGAGTGCTTATGCAGGGAAGGCATGGACCATGTTAGCCACAGCAAAGAGAAGAGTTTGTTGCTGCAGGTCTATTTGTACGCCAGATTGAGACCTTCACAGTTCACGCTGCTGCAGGCTTGCGTTCCAGACTGTCCCTTGAAGCCCTGCTGTGGAAAGCTGATGCCACCTGATCTAGCATCTGACCTGACTTTCTGTAAGGTCAGAGGAGAGAGGTGCCCCTGGCTGGGGGTTAGGGCAGAGCCCTGGCTAGGAGGACAGCAATACTAGCTCTTGCTAGCAAGTGCCTAGGACTGCTCCTTCAGTTGCTCACTTTCCTTCTGAAGAACGGCTGGCTCCCAAAATGTGGACCTAGGAGTGGGTTATTTTTATCAGCCTGTGCTGTGTGCTTTAAACATTTGGGCTGTAAAATCTAGAGGTTTTACATCTACACTTACTGCTTAAAGTTTTGGTTCTCTTTCAATCAACATGGCTTATTTCTGCTTCAGATGTCACTGAGTGATGTAAAGAATAATGATTTCCTTATGAGTGTCTTGCTAATTGAAGCAAAAATTATGTTCCGGAAGATACTTTAACATTAAAATCTTTGCGTTTGTTATTTTATGTCAAGTTGCTAATGAGCATGGTTTTGGCACTTGTAATTAGAAAATTAACATTGCAATTGTAAATTAATCTTTTTAATACCTGAACTGCTCTAGTTCTGTGTTGAATTTCTTTTGGGATAAAACACAAGGTTGAAAACTGCTGAATCCCAACCTGCCCCATGTTTGTGCTGGATTATCAATATGTGCTTCCCCTTTTGAACAGGAGCTGCAGGCTGCCTTGGACTTGCAGTTGGTGCAAAACAGCCAACTGGCTGTATCCTTAGAGCACGAGCAGGCAGTTAATGATAATCTCCACAAGGAACTTCAGATTGAGCACTCACGCTGTGAAGCATTGCTGTCCCAGGAGCAGACCAAACTGTTGGAGCTGCAGAGAACTTTGGATGCTGAGAAAAATCATTCTTTGGAGCTCCTGAATTCTTTGAACCATGAACGTGTTTTGACAGAAAAGTTGAGCATGAGAGTGAAAGAAGGTGGTGCTTGTCAGCACAGGGAGTCACTACTTGAACAGGCCGTTATTCGAGAGCTCCAAGCCCAACTGGAAGAAGAGAGGTCTCGATCTATGGAGCTGGCTGCTATTATTGAGAAAGTGCACCAGAAGGCCGTTTGTTCCAAAAGGAAGCCAGAGGCTGGAGTACAGATGGGCTGCGAAGAAACACAGACGGAGAGAGAGGTCAGTGACAAATTAAGATCTACACTGGAATCTTTTTGGGGTCAAAAGCAAGAGGTAATCCATTCCTTAGAGACTCAGAGGCAAAGAGTGGCAAAGCTGAAAGTTGACTGGGAACAACTATAGTCACTCTGTAAGACAATGAAAGAGCAAGATGAAAACAAGAAAGAGGAGAGAGAGAGTGAGCAAAGACAGCAACAACAAACAGCTAGAAAAACAGAGGGACTGGCAGAGAGATCAAGAGAGACTGGGGAGAATGCCTCTGCAAGTCTTGCCTTACATTGGAATAGCCACAGACTGGTATCCACAGGGAATCCCTGTGGATTGTGTTTTCTTAGTTGAAATGTCTCCTTCTCTTAAAGCATCCTGATGAGCTCTTCTCCAGCATGTCTCAAATGCAGCTGGTCTCAGGGGTATAGGCCTGGCTTTATTGTTGATAGAAGTTGATCTTTGCCTTTGCTGGAAGTTGCCCTCTGTTAACAGATGGAGAAGAATGTGGCTTAAACACAGAACACTGCCATTCATATCACCTTTATTTTGATCTAGACTCCTCATTATAGTTTGTGACAGTACCCTCCTTGTTTCTCAGCTCCTTCACTTTCATTAGAGGAGGAGGGAGGCTCCCTGGACACTTGTCAGTCACCATGTTTGGAAACAGATGGAGAAAATGCCCACTCTGGAGTCCTTAAATAGCTTTCTGCTGGCTCCGTGAGGCAGTACTGTAAATCTTTCCCTGTAAGTGTTCTGTGAGTTAAGCAATGCTGATATATCTATAACCTACTTAGGCGTGATGTTTTTATTTGCAGTCTCTGTGTGTGTATTAAAAAAAAAACCCAACAAACTTCAAAAACCCAGCCCCCACAACTCATGTTTATCTATGTACATATGTGTGTGTGTGTGTGTAAGATGCAAGTAACTACTACGTGCTCTGTTCAAATAGCAAAACTTGAAACAGCGACACCAGAGAGACGAACAAAGACTTAAAGAGCTGCAAGAAATACTGGAAATATTAGAAGAAAGAGAAAGCAATCTCCCATCTCCAAGCTGTCAGCAAGGACTACTGTGTACCTTAGACAAAGATCAGAATGCCAAGCAGACCACAACAGAAGAAACTGAAAAATCACATTTGCAACAGCAGCAGTGGCACCTTGAGAAGATAAGACAGCAGTTGCTTTTAGTAGCTACGCAGCTGAATGAACTAATATATAAAACTGTGGATAAGTGAGTAATTGTTCACCAGTAATAGTAGTTTTCTTTCCATCTTGCTTCTGAAATTGTGTGTGGGTTATGGCTAAGAGTCCTGTGTTGAAAGGACTGAGTAATATATCTGCTTGCAAGACTCAACTGTGTCTAAAATCATGGAGTTGCAGTAGCAGCAGACTCTGGCTGTTGTCATCTCACTGCAGCCATTCCCAGTAGAAGCTTGTGTGCCTGTGCTTGAACTAGATCTGTGAAGTGACCCTGCTTAAAAAGAAAAACTCAAAAAAAGCTCTACTGAAAAGAGTCTTTTGGTAGTTCGGCAGCTGCAGTGGTCAGAGAGCAATCAAAAAAACAGGTTAATCAACAGATATGCACGTTTGAAATGGGAAATGCCATTGATCATGGCAGGGAAAACCTACAGGTCAGGATTGAGTGGCCAAGAAGCAGTAATTTTCTACTACTTCAGCAGCAGAGTAAAATACTAGTGATGTTTTGCTGCAGCCTGAATTTCCATGACAGAATTCCAGACTGGTATAAAATATAGACTTCTGAATAAATCCATTGCGGCTCTATTGAAAAGTTTTAAGGTTTAATAAAACTTAGTAATTTCTGTGTGTCTTCATAGTATTTTGTGATGAATAGTTGCCTAAGTACGGCTTCAAAACTGAAAGGCTATCCAGTGAAGAGAATGAATCAAATATATGTGAAGATTACCACAAATCAGTCTGATACTGAACAAGTATTTCTGTTTAACAGAACAGTTAACAATTGGTCGGCAGTAAATGATGAGACTGTATCTTCTTTACTGCAGCAGTTAAAGGAACTGAAGTCAGCTTTATTGTCTCCTCATGCATCTCAGGTAAGGAAAACAGCATATATTTGTTGATTCTCAGTAAGTTGTTCTGTTTTCTTTGGATTGGAGTACACATGTAAATTGATTTGTTGATTAGATCCCCCTTGGACTCCCCTTTTTCTTTTTTGGTAAGAGTTCTGAGGAAAACTGTGATTGACGTTGGGGATGGAAAAAAAAGCTGTATTCTTGTACTCACGCTGTCATTATATTAACATATTTTAGTATCAGATTCTTGCTTTGTTGTTGTATTGCAGAATCTGCTTGTGACAGCATGGTTTTTTCCTAGATATGTAATATGTCCAAGGATATAAAGAAATAGGATGTGTTGCTGCTGCTTCTGTATGCATCCAGAGATGGTGATTTTTCATAAAATTGTCATGTAATTTTCAAAAAGCTCAGGAGTAGTTTGTCATCTCAGTAGGGGTGTTTTGACTGATGTTTGAAGTATTACAAATATTTTTCTATGTGCCTAGGGATTATCAAAGTCTGAGCTCAGGTCTACTGATACAAAATACATCATAAAAACATAGCTTTTAGATACCGTCTTATTCACCAGATAACTATGCTATCATTTGTCTTTTTCTCATCATAAAGAAAGACAGCTTCAACCACGCTTCAGCCGAAGTTTTGGGATTTAGGGCTAGCTAACAGTCCTAGCTCTTGTTCAATTCAGCTTCTCTCTCTTCCCTCACCTGCTTGATAGCAGGTCCTCAGAAAAGGCACCTCATCTGATAAATGAAAAGGCTTTTTGTAAATTCTGTTCTCCTGTGCTCTGTCAAAGTCTGAGGTATGGCAAGCTGGCTTGACATGGTGCAAGCTCTTCTTGTGTCTAACTGCTTACAAAATACAGTATTTTCCTTCTGTTGCCTGTGCAACCACTTAGGAGGCTGCCAGATGGATCATCTCCAGCCTTTAGGAAGAGGATGTAACCGTTTCCCAAATAGATGTTCATGGATTCATTTTGGTTAAGCCTTCCTCTCACAAAGCTTTAGGGCCCTCTGCTATGGACAAAATGCTTGGAAACCCTGTGAGGAGAACCAGGCAACCTTATGGCTCTATTTAAATCTGATTTAGCGGAACTCCTTCCAGAGTTAAACAGTTTTTTCTGGCTCAGCTCCCTCCAAATCATTACTGTATTGGAAAGGAGGAAATAGTTTGGGTTAGTTTTTTTTTCTCTGATGCCATCAAGTCTTCTGCAGTAGAAAAATCTGTTGCAAATGCTTTTCACAACTGTTTTGAGGAAAGGTTTTCTGGGCTCTCATCACCATCAATTAGCAGGTCTCTTAACACAAAGCCAGTGAATGCCGTAGAGAATAGCAGTCACTCCTCTTGTTGGACTAGACTTTGTAATTGCCTCTTCCAGGAACTGTGACCAGAATAAAATAAAGGGACTTAAGTTTTGTTTAACAAAAACAACGTGTAGTGAGTGCTTTTAAGATATGTGGCTTTCTATAGCATAGAGAGCAGAAATTCTACCTTAATATCATAGAATGGTTGGAGTTGGAAGGGACCTTAAAGATCAAGTTCCAACCCCCCTGCCATGTTTGAGTGTGGCCATCCAGCCAGTTCCTTATCTACCAAGTGGTCCATCCATCGAACCCATGACTCTCTGATTTGGAGACTAGGATGTTATACAGGACAGTGTCAAATGCTTTGCTTAAATCCAGGTGGATGACGTCTGTTGCTCTGCCTTTGTCCACCAGATTCATGGCAGTATCATAGAAGGCCATCAAGTTTGTCAGGCAGGATTTGCCCTTGGTGAGAAGCCGTGTTGGCTATCTCAAATCACCTCCTTATTTTCCATGTGCCTTAGCAGAGATTCCAGGAGGATCTACTCCATGATCTGGACAGGCACAGAGGTGGAACTTATTGGCCTATAGTTTCCTGAGTCCTTTTTTTCCCTTTTTTGAATATCAGGGTTATGTTCCCCTTTTTCCAATCTGCAGGAATTTCACCAGATTGCCATGATTTCTCAGATATGATGGAAAGTGGCTTTGCAACTTGGTCTGCCAGTCTTATGCATCTTCAGGTTTCTCAGGTGGTCTTGAACCTGAACCTTTCCCCTGTGTGCACCAAAGGCCCTCCTCTTTGCCATTTTTTCAGGCTTTAATTTTTTCCAGAATCACCTTTTGTTTCAGTCTCCTCTCTCAATTTCTACTTCCTTTAAAGTACTGAGAGAGCTCTGGAGACCAAAGGAATTTACTGCCGTTACCTCAAGTTGCGATAAATTGCGGACTATAGAATCATAGAATTGTCTAGGCTGGAAGGAACCTTTTAAGATCATCTAGTCCAACAATCAACCTAACTCTAATGAAGAAAAAAAAGAAAAGAAAAACAAAGCCCCAGGAAAAAACTCCATGACTAAACCATGTCACTAAGCACTAGATTGTCAACCCGTCTTTTGAAAATCTCCAGGGATTGTGCCTCAGCCGCCTCCTTGGGCAGCCCATTCCAATGGTTAAACCCTTTCCCTGTAAAGGCTGTGGCATCCCCTGGGGTGTCTCTCAAACTGCCCGAGGATGCAGCCTCCATTTTACCCCAATTCCCCGACCACATGTAACCCTCTTTCTTTCCCCATTTGCTGAGGTACTTGGAAGGTACAGACTTCCCAATCTGCCTATGACATCAAAGTTTAACTTTTGCTTCTTTTTTCAATTGTCTAACTTTTGTGCTTTCAGTTATTTACCCTATTTTTTTTGTTCTTACTCCTGGCGTTTCAGTTAACTTCCCTGTTTGTGGAGACGCTC
This sequence comes from Thinocorus orbignyianus, assembly GCA_013400375.1. Taxonomy (NCBI): domain Eukaryota; kingdom Metazoa; phylum Chordata; class Aves; order Ciconiiformes; family Thinocoridae; genus Thinocorus; species Thinocorus orbignyianus. Next base: position 122,270 of record VXBW01001855.1, read on the forward strand.
TTATCTGTATTTTTATCACCTATTTGCGAAGACACTCTTATCCCTATCTTATCCCTAGTTTTAAATACACTGGCAAGTGTAGAGTCTCTGCTTTCTGACATTTTAAAGCTGCAGTATCAAAAGAGTGGGAGGTGGATTATGTGCCATGAAGTATGGTTAAACATTGGAATCCTCATTTGTTATTGTATGGCTGTGTATGACTTAGATGGTTGTGGTTTATTAAAGTTTATTGTTTAAGATTTTTTTTTTCACTTAACAAGTTGTGCTCTTCCTGGAAAAGAAATGTGTCATGTGTTAGTATATTAAGGTATTAATAAGAAATTTCTCCTGATAAAGTTCAAACTCCTAATAAGGTTGTACTAAAGTAAGTTGTTAGGAGACATTGGGATCAGTTGTGTGTGTACTGGCTCCTCTAGTACATAGAGATTTTCTTTCAAAGGATAAAACATTAACTGTCTCAGAAAGTATTTTTTATCTTTCTTGTATTTTGCTGCATCACGCACTGATAAAATGGTTGAGTATTACATTAACAGTCAGTATGAAGGAAGTTATGAAGGCAGAACTTCCACAAAAAACTGGATCTGGAGTTGAGGGTCTCATTGCTACAAGAGATGACATACCACAAAACTGAATTTCTTGGAATTAAATGTGACTTTTTGGCCTTGGTGATATTCCCCTATTCTTTAAGGTCCTGTTTTGAAGGTTGCTTTTTCCCCCTTTGTTTACTTTGCCCAGATAACAACATCCTTTCCTTTACTCAGATAATGTTGTGCTGACCAAACATAGTATTCAACAGTACAAGGATCTTGGTGATGTATCAGGAAAGGCCAGCTCATGAGTCTCTGCAATCTCTAGGCCCCTTTCAGGGTGTGCATCCTGACCAAAGGATACAAAGCAGCTGAAGCAAAACTTAAAACCGATTTCTCACATGTAGGTGGTTTACATCATACTTCTGTGCCTGCATATACACAGACACCTTTCTTCACACTTCAGACTTTGAAGAAAGTCTGATTATTTTGCTTTTCTGTTTCAAAATGTTTGAGAGGCTTCTGTTACTAATGGATTCCTGTAGAGCGGTTAGACAGATCTGTAGAGAAGGGGTAGTTTGATTAACAGCTCATTTGGTATCTTTTAAGAAGGACTGCATGTCTTTCAGTTAACCATCCCACTTTTTGACAGACGAATGCCATTGCTTATTTTCAAACTCGTTATTTTTATATTTTATTTCGTCCATAAAGTTAGGGTATTATTTGGTTTGAGGTGTTTGGCTAGACAAGTGTCCTGGTTCCCAGTAGGGATGGGGTTGATTCTCCCCTGTCTCTATCCGGCACAGCCATTCCACCCCATGTGTGCCAGGCCCAGAGGCAGCATGGAGCTGGCTGGGGAGGGGAGGGGCCACAACCGGAAGTGGGCGTGGTGACGTCATGGCGTAGGCATATATATAGACGGGCGGTGCTGGGGTGCGTCTCGGCGGTGGCGGTCAGGGCGGCGCGGGCTGCGGTCGGTATGTGCTGGTGTTTGTACCCTCCATCGTGTTGCTGTTTCCCTGCGATACCGGTTGTTCTGGTGAACAGTTTTTATCTCACCCCATGGGTCTGCCTTTCCCTTCCCATCCTCTCCCCGCCGCTGGGGGGCGGCAGAGCCAACGGGCTGCCACGTGGTGCTTGTGCTGCTGCCGAGGCCAGGCCACGACAAGAAGTAAAGTGCGAAACTCTTACATCTCGCTTCTTTTGGGTTTATTTTACAGATCAGCTCTGTAGATGATGCTGAACTTGGAAGAGACAGAGAAACTTGGCAGCGACAGAGAAACATTTTGCAGAATGCACTGAAACAGGCTGGTTCTGAACAGGCTAAAGCAACCGTTGAAATTGAAAACAAAGCAGTAGCAGAATCATCCAGTCCTAAGGTAAAATGATTGGGATGGCCCACAAATGCCTACAGGAAGGCTGGGGAGGGTCTGTTCACAAAGGCCTGCTGTGATAGGACGAGGGGCAATGAATTTAAATTGGAGAAGAGTAGACTTAAATTGGACATTAGGAAAAAATTCTTTCCTCTGAGGGTGGTGGAACACACTGGGACAGGTTGCCCAGGGAGGTGGTTGAGGCCCCTTCCCTGGAGATATTCCAGGTGAGGCTGGATGAGGCCCTGGGCAACCTGGGCTAGTTGGGGGTGACCCTGCGACTGCGGGGAGGTTGGACTAGATGGCCTTTAGAGGTCCCTTCCGGCCTGGATGATTCTATGTTTCTATGAAATGAGCTGTCTGGAGCTTGACGAGTGGGTAGTGCCAAAGCCATTAATGCATCATTTAAACCTTTGGCACTTGGTTTGCTTTCCACTGTTTTGCCTGTAGAACAGCTTGGCTGTGAGAGAACTGTTACCAGCTTAAGATCATCAAAACCTCTGGAAACTTCAGTCCTTGTTAGTAACTATTTTGGGCGTTGCCTAATGGATTAATGTCACATGTAGAACAGGTGATTCAGTAATTCTGTTTTTTTTATAAATACGGTGAAATTTGCTGGTGCAGAAGAGCCCAAAGTGTACAGCTCAGATTTCTGTGGACTGAAGTATCTGTCAGATTGTGGCCTTTAACTTTTACTTATTGCTGTAGTCTTTTTCAGTTGCTGTTTCAAAAAGTGATTTTATACATGAACCGTGTTATAAACTGCATATTAAATTAGCAACACTTTCCCAATGTGTCCCACATCAGAAAAGTTTTTTTGTGACTTTCTTAGTGTTGGACAGGAACTTGCACCAGAAGTTACCGAGCTCTTGGGAATCTCTGCTCTTAAATGAGAGGGAAATTCAGATTTCTTGTCTAAGCATGAAAATGTCAAACTCCCATTATTTTTATTTTTTCCCCTGATCTTAGATAGTTTTTATTCCTCTGACTCATTTGATTGTGATCAAGTCAGATGGGCAGTGGTTAATGTAAGCAGGTATTATTTTCTTTGCTAAAGAATAACGCTGTTTAGAGTATGACAATTTTGCTTTCAGACATTCAGGAGGTTGAAGGCAGTCTGACAATCCAAGCTCTGCTTCTTTGTAGCTATGTACAGAATTCTTCTAGCTGCCCTTGTGTTCAGAGTGTAGGTATCTGACATGAAGACTGTTTGCAGCTGGTTTTCTGAATATCAGCCAGTAACTGCCAAAATTTTCTAGGCTAGCCAAAACTTCATAAACATACAGAAATTCTGCAAACTTAGTAGAAAGCTCTGTGTGTCATGTCCAAGCTGTCAGAGTATAATACCACTACTTTCCACCAAAACTGGCCAAGTCACAGACTGGGTTATACAAATACTTGCTCTAAATTTAATTTTCGAGATAAGTGTACACTGCTTCCGTGATTCGTTAAATAGCTTTCTACAATTTTACGAAGCAAAAAATAGGGTTTAGATGCTCATGTACAACAAAGTTGTGGGAGTTACTACTGGAAAAAGCAATTAGCTTTTTTGAGCTTTCTGTAGCTAAATTTTAGCAGATTTGATTTCTTTTTCCTTTTTCTCTCTCTGTAGTTGCAGAGATTATATAGGAAGTACCTTCGAGCAGAGAGTTTTAGAAAGGCTCTAGTTTACCAGAAGAAATACCTCTTGCTGCTGCTTGGTGGGTTTCAAGACTGTGAGCAAGCAACCCTCTCTCTAATAGCACGTATGGGAATCTACCCCTCACCTGCAGACCTGCAGCTTTCTGCATCACGTTCCCGTCCTTTTACCAAGTTCAGATGTGCAGTCAGGGCCATCATCGCAGTGTCAAGGTAAAGCCAAAACACTCACTGTTTCTTGTCCTAAAGATTTATAAAAAGCTGCTTTTGTCTTGTGATACCCAGCTCGATGTATTTGAGAATCAGTGCACAACCATGACAAACTGCTGTCCTTTTAGCTGTGACTCTGTCCTTTTATTTGTTTGGACTCCTTGTATCAGAATGTAGTCAGCTCATCATTGATGGTTTTCCTCTCTTGCATCCAGAAGCCTGTGTTTGGTTTGGTGTGATTCTATCATGCTCTGACAGTTTCTGTCAAATGGATTTTGTTAGCTGTACTGGGGACAATATGTCATCACATAATGGCTTTTTAGTCCACTTAATGAAAAAAATAGTTGTAACTTCTTATCAATTCCCCTGTCTAGTAAAAATTTAAGACTTTCAGGAGATGGCACAGAGTTTCTTTATGCTGTTGCCTTTGACATGGATGCTATGATAGCAGTATCAAAGGATGTAGGAACAGTGACCTCCAAACTTACTCCTCTGAGGCAGGAAGAGCTGGAGGAGTGGAGGAGCTGTGCCAAAACAAGCAAACCTTTCTAACAGAGGATTGCTGTAAAATAAAATGGGATAAGCCTTTATTCTAAAGGCTGAAGTTGAAGAATTCTTCCTCCATTCCTGCAAAAATTGTTACTGATGTTGCTTAATACAATTCACGCCAACAAAGAGTTTAATATTAAAATTTGGTTTATTTTTGTTTATTCTGTTACTCAGGTTAAAATTTTTGGTGAAAAAGTGGAATAAAGTTAGCAGGAAGAGCACGCAGGGTGAAACCATTTCTCACAGTATAGGAGGCAATATGGGTAAGTGTTTTCAACAAGTACTTTGGTTTTAATTGTAGTTTCTCTTTAGTGATGTGCTTCATTTAAAAACAAAAATAAAAAATATACTCACAAAAGCAGCAAAACCTGTTTATCTGTTCACACAAATGTGAACACAGCGATTAAGAATTTGCAAGGACGTTGTAGGAAATTACAATTTAAAACTTTTGGAATCTATAACTTATAACAATAGCAAGTTCCTTCTCTTTTCCCTTCATTGCAACCGCTCAAGCTGTGAAACAGTCCTGTGTTCATAAAACTCACCAGAGAATTGTTTGGTACAGTTTCAAGCTACTGGTAATAGAAACTAATGCCTAGAGTTATTAATAAGTCAAGGACAAATACTGCTGGAATAGTCAACTATGGTAGCAAAATACGTGGTTCTAGAGGTTCAGAAGAGACTTAATCTGATGGCAGGTGCACCCTAACTATTTTCTCTGGAGTTCATTAAGTGCTCTCAAAGATGGCAAAATGGAGCAGATGGATAGATGACTTTGGTAAGGACTGTGTTCGTTGAATTACTTATTGAAGTGTTTGTAAGAATTTGAACAAACACCCGAATCCAGTACCCAGTATTGTGGAACTGTCCTATTTTATGTAATATGCCACTACTTGTAGCTTTTTAACACTAAACAAAAATAGTGTTATTACCTGGTACTACATAATTTTCACTGTTCTAAATTGCTGTAAATACTTTAAAAAAAAACAAACAACAGCTTCTTACATAAAAACCACTGTGGTGGGATTCCTACGAAACTTGAATCCTGAGATGCATTCTGAACTTTCTATCTAAGTAATAGCATTTTTGTAATCCTCATTTAAAAAATATTTGATTTTTGTGTGTGTGTGTGACTTCAATACTTCCTTCAATAAATCATTTAAAGGGGGTTTTCTTTTTTTACTGAAAACAAAACAATACTGCACCACCCCAAACCAAACAAAAGCTCTTCCTTTCTCTGCTGTCTCTAAAGTTGGAGACTGTAAGTAAACAGTAACATATAGTAGAGTTATTTACATCACAAGCAAATCCATCGTGGCTGAAGCAAAACCTTTGCCTATCTCGTACAAATCTGTTTAATACAAACGCCATAAAGCAGTTAGCTATAGAAAGTGTATTTTAGCTGCATTTAAAACCAAACACAATTGTACTCTGCTGTAGTTCTTGTGGGGTGTGTTGGTTATGTTTATGGTAGCCTGTTTTGAATGGTTCCAGTGCGTATTTTCCAACGGTTTCATATTTAAAACAGCATCTGGTGCCAGAACAGAAATTCTTAAAAAGCAGCAGCCCCCAGCTGTTGAGGTCAGCTCTCCCCCAACGAAGGACACTGGGCTCTGCCACAGAACCAGCTCTGCAAGATTCGTGGGCCACTCCCCCAGACCCTCCTTCTGCTTATACAACAGGTCAGTCTGCCATCTCTGCCCATGGTAATCACCCTGACAGACAGTCTTTAATAAAAATGTAACCACTTATTGAAGAAGGTACTTGTACAAGAAGAGGAATTTGTTTTCTTGGACCTGGTAGATGTTTTATTTCTCTTTTTCTAAGAGAAGACAACTTCTCATTTGCTTTAAGCATGTCTGATAGACTAAGAGCATTCCTAGTTGTGTTCCCAAATTTAATTTGGACAGGCTACAGGATTTACAATGGCTATGTGTTGCTTTTGCCATCCAATTTGAAGATTAATTTCTGAGCCTTGTGTGGAAGCAGCTCACCTACCACACTGCATTAGTAGTAGCCGCCTTTGGACTCTGTGCACACAGAATGGGAGGCAGGAGTTGAAAGTAGCTGTTCTCGGTCCCGTCAGCTTGGGATGTGTTGTTTATTAACTTTTTAGCTAAATTGGAAACTTCAACCAGCAGGCAAGAATTTTCTTCATTTAAAAATCAAAAAAGTAGTAAGGGAGTAGCTGTGGCAGTTGAGGTACACAAGGACAGCACATGCTCCAAATTATTTTAGGATTTTTAACAGTGCTGGTTAATTTGGAGAGTTACAGACCAGTACAGGTTAGGGGCTGATGTGCCTGAGAAGAGCTCAAAAAGACCTGGGAGTCTTGGTGGACACAGGGTGACTAAGAGCCAAGAGTGTGGCCTTGTGGCCAAGAAGGCCAGTGGCATTCTGCAGTGCTTCAAGAAGAGTGAGGCCAGCAGGTTGAGGGAGGTCATCCTCCCCCTCTGCTCTGCACTGGTGAGGCCCCATCTGAACTACTGTGTCCAGTTCTGGGCTCCCACAGGTCAAGAAGGACAGGGAACTGCTGCAGAGGGTGCAGAAAAGGGCTACAAAGATGATTAGGAGTCTAGAATATCTCTCTTATAAGGAAAGGCTGAGGGACTTGGGCCTTTTTAGACTGGAGAAGACTGAGGAGAGATCAGATCAAATACTTAAAGGGCAAGTGTCAGGAGGATGGGGCCAGTCTTTTTTCAGTGGTGCCCAGTGACAGGACAAGAGGTAACGGGCCCAGATTTGAACATAAGTTCCATCTAAACATGAGGAGGAACTTGTTCGCTTTAAGGGTGGCAGAGCCCTGGAACAGGCTGCCCGGAGAGGTGGTGGAGGCTTGATCTCTGGAGACACCTGGGCACATTCCTGTGTAACCTGCTCTTGGGTGGACCTGCTTTGGCAGAGGGGTTGAACTAGATGATCTCCAGAGGTGTCTTCCAACTCCGTATCATTCTGTGACCTGCAAGCATTTCCCAAAAGACTTAATTCTTCCCCACCCTGTTCTTCCATCGTGGCGTGTGTCTGCATTTGACAGCCAGAAACAATACATCTGTATTGTGTGGAACAAGGGTATTAATAACAGCAGGCCCTGACTGATTGCTCTGTGTGACTGGGTTAGTGGTAGCTGAAGTCTAATGTGAATCTGAGATAGGCTACACAATGCCTGTTGCTGCTTCTGTTTCCTGGCAAAGCTATACAGAAAGAATAGATGGATAGGAACTACTTTCTGCTAATTAAAAGGGGAAGGAGTAAACCCTAACTCCAAATAGGAGTGTGTTTTGCACAGGGCCCCTTCCAATGTATATTTCTACTAATATTTGAAAGTTGTTGTTAATGTCTAGAAAGGCCAACAGTGTACCATCTAAAGGGTCTCCCCTGCCTCTTCAACCTTGACCCCAAGATAGCATTTTACCTCCTGAACAGGAGGGTACATGCCTGGGTGCAGCACGTTCCTTTTAGTCCTCTGCAGAAATGGGTCTTTTCTCGCTTTGCTATTTGGACTTGCCTCTGATGGCAGCCTTCTTACGTGGAGGATGTTGTGTTGCTTATCAATAGACAGAGATTCATAGATACTCCAGCTTTTATCAAAACATCCGAACTGCCTGTACACAAAGATGTCTGGTCTGTATTGTTTTATATGTAACTTTTGGTGGTGGTTGCCTTTACTGAAGTTCTAGTTTGCTTTGCGCTGAATTACTGCCGGTATGAATGTAACTTCGTTATATTTATTAGAGAGTATAGCATGAGAAGAAGAAAATAACTTGTTTTCCTTTTAAGGCTGCACCCATCCACGAGTTCAGAAAAGTCACTTGTGCCTGCTGAGGATCCTGAACGATCACTAACAGAATACATCCATCGCTTAGAGGTTATCCAGCGAAGACTCGGGGCTGTGCATCCAGGTAAGAACAACCTTTTTACCCCTTGCAGCTATCAGCAGCCTGGGCTGCTTTTGCCAAGGTTCTTCCTACAGTACTGCCTCTAACGCTTAAAGCATGTAAAGAACCTAATTTTAATGAACTATTATAATTAATAAGGGGGAGACTCACGTCTAAGCCTTCTCCAGTGTATTAGTATCTCTGGATTATGACAGCAGAGCTGGCCCTCTGGCTGTGGTGTCATTTGTGCTACACCAAATAGAAATATAACTTGATCCTTGTTTATACATGTAACTGTTCTTTTCCAGGGCAGCCTCCTGCTGTCTGCTTTCCCCACTGCAGGGCAGCAACATAAATTAAACAGCAGCATAATATTTATGTGCACATGTGCACACAGCCTGTGTGGTGGCTGCATCGGGGGAAGTCATGCTTCTGGCTGGGGGAGGCCACCCGTGTTAGGTCAAATTGCTGATAGGGATGGGATCATGATGACCATGGTCCACATCTGGGTTTAAAACATAACTTCATCCAGGCTGAGGGAGAAGCACAAAGTTCCAGCACTGCCTCTTCTGTGGAGGCTTCTGAGCAGCCTGCTGACAGCTATTCCTCCAAGGTCTTTGGAGCATCTTCCCCAAAACTTGAGAAGGGACATCCAGGTTTATGTTGCTAGTTTCCTGTCCTGAGCTAATATGGGCTGCCAGGTGAGATAATGCCGTTGATGTTTTCATTCAACTTTTATCCCTTTAATCTGCTATTGCTGGTTCCTTCCTTATGTTACTTCATCCAATCCATTTACTTTGTCATCCACAATCAATTTATTTTGTCATGCTACCTTTGGGTCAGTATTGTCCTTGATCTCTAGGCTCACTAAAGATTACTTTCTTCCACTAACTACCACTCTTAACTTCACAACTTCAGCCAAAAGCTGTCAAGATAACAAGCTAGATATTTGGCTGTAGCACTGTGCGAGGACCGTGTGGATTCTTCACACATTGCATGTGCACATCTTACATGTCTTTCACCTAAGCAGAACCATTGTCAGCTGCTGTTTCCCAGACAGACTTGCTTCCTGTAATTGTCCTTCAGCCTTTGCCCAAAGACGTGTGGCTTTGTAATGGTTGTGCCACAATGAGAAAAATCTTTGACTGTATATAGAAAATCTCTGCCAGTCACCAGTATTCTTACTGCTGGTCAGCAAATCCTCTCTGGTGATTTTTATGAGAGAAGAGGGTGGAGATTCAATCCCTGATCATGGTGACTTGGCCCTGCAGTCAGCACAGGTGCTCGTTCAAACAGCCTCTACTGCCCTGGCTCCTCAGCAGAGCCGGGTGTGATGTTGCAGAGGTGCTGCGTTGTTTTCACTTGGTTCTCCACAATCTATAAAAGGTATTATTAATCGTTAATACTGACTTTACTGCTTTTTGGAAAAATAATGACTTAAGTCAATTTCTGAGATAATTTTTTTTATGATTACATGTTGCATTCCTAACAAGTTTTCAGTCTTAACTTTGAAAAATTTAGCTTTAAAATTATGTGTTTTCTAGAAAGAATAGGATCTTGGCTTTTTCAACATTCACAGGAGCCTGGTATAGCTGGGCAACAGCTCTGGGAAAAGTCTAAAACACTGCTTGGTTTTCTGGTGCTCTGTGTTGATCTAATCTAAAAAAAAAAAAATGGTTTGAAAACATGGTTTCCATATGGGAACTATCTCCTTCTCAGCAGGATTTTATGTAGAAACCTTAACACAGTGACTTTGTGTGGTTTTTTTTTTTTCCTTCAAATACTGCAGTTGTTTATGGCAGATATAGATAATATACAAATTTTAGAATTGAAACCTGGCAGCATTTCTTAGAAATAAGGTATTTTGCATTATGCTAAGTATTAATAGTGTCCCAGTTATAGAATAGCAATATTGTGGCAAGTGTGGTTTGTTTTCTTTTTGTAACTCTCACCTTACCGGAATGATGATGTCAGGAGTTAGAATGATGTTGCAACCTTTGGAACAGAACTGTGAGGTAATTGATTTCCCAGTTTCTAATGAACATTAAAACATCCACTCAGTAACAAGATGTTATCCAGCGACAGAATGTGTCTTGAGTCATTGCAGGAGTGGTAGAGTTTAACTGAGCAACTGTGTTACTGTGTGTAGAGCAGGCCTCCAGTTGAGCACTGGTCTTAATGTGTGAACGTTCACTTTGGCAGATGCATGAGCTTTCAAATTCCTACGTGGCTTATGAAGATGATAATTGCTTTCAGTGTAGCTCATGTGAGGAAATTACATGCTGCTGCACCTTGTTGCTTCGTAACACAAACAGTTTTCTAATATTCATTAGTTTTATTTAAATACAGGACAAGTTCCAGGACCACCTTGCCAGAGAAACACAAAAAAGTGATGATAAGGCTTCTGAAATCTGTCCTGTGAACCTCCCGGAATTCTTGCTTCCCTCTGAGTTGGTCCATGCTGAATGGAGGCAGTTGTGATCTCATCTGCAACTGAATAATGGAAAGTGCTTTTGCGTCAGATTTTTATATTACTCTTTTTATTATATTTTAGTACTTTAAGAGGAAATTACTTTTAAGAACAATATTTTACATTTTCATGTGAAATTACTACTACATTAACAGCTGAAGTGTGCCTGCATCACTGTACTGTAAGTTGCAAAATGTCTGTGTTTATTTTTCTATAGTGTATAGCTGGATTCCTTGTAAAGAAAAAAAAGTTATTAAAATGGCTCTTTATTAGTGAATTCTTACATTGTATGGTTATTTGTTTCCACCCTACCTATTTACCTATTTGCTGTTCCTAAAATAGTTTGGGTTTTAATTGGATCATTCTAGCTAACAAAACAGCTAAAATACTCTCCCAAATATCAAAGATACATACAGCCTTCGGTGAATTTAGGATTTGCTCTTTTGGTTTTATGATAAGTCATTTCTCAGTGTTTCTCACCACACTCCAATTCAGTATCAAGCTGCCACTCCTTCAGCTCTTCTGTGATTGAGCTACGCATGCGTGATCTGTTTGGTCTGACTGAATTCATGCAATATAATTAATCTGTGCCTGCTTGGGAAGTCAAATGCATGTTAAGATTTTCCTCCAGTGTGACCTTCACCTATCAGACTGATCGCTCCAGCCATGAACTTGACTCAGTGTTAGAGCTCTCCTTCCCTGTCTGCTCTGGGGAGAGGGAAGAGCAGAGCTCTGTGAGGGAAATTATCTTGATGGTCAACATACAGTATTTCCATTCAGTACGAGATGTCTGCCCTTACTGCACTGTGGGTTGATCCTGTTTGGTGTCACCTCCAGCCTGCTCCAAGTAACAGTTTGGGCAGGAGTGTGAGCCATTGCAGGCAGGACACACAAACAGCCACAAAACCACAGATGAAAGGCAAAGAACAAATTTAATCTTAATACCTCATGGATCAGGGAATCTCCGAAGCAGCACCCAGGCAGAAGCACGCAAGCAGGAGACACAGGCACCATGGAGTGAGATCGAGTCCTTATTAGCAAGAGGGTCCTTGTTAGGAAGAGAGTGAGAAAGCCAGAGCTCACACTTGCTGTTCTCACCTGTGTTTCAATGATTCAGGCAGGCAGAGCTTTCCACTGTGCTTCGATCTTCTTCAACAGCAGGGCAGGAATCTCGGGTGTGTTTGATAAGGTGGCCCTGAGTCCATCCCAGGCCTACAATATCTAAGTGCAGATGTTCTACTTGCTGAGCACCAACCAACAATTAGTGTGATGTGTATTTTCCAGCACCCCATGTGCAAGCTGCTTGAGCGTGTTTACAGTTCTTGCCAGTCTTCAGTCACTTTCCCACAGCAGGTGGCTTCTCACAACCAGCTAGTGCTCTGCTGGGTTATATTTGCTGAAAATTGGAACAAAGGTAGTGGATGCTGGTCCACATACAAGCAAACCCATGCTGGAACAAGCAAGATAGAAGGGTGCTGATCTCCTGAGGACTTACAAGTAGTTTGGAAACAGCTGAACAAAGCTGGCTGCACCCTTGCTCTTCCCTCAATGTACCAGAGACAAAGTAGTCTGAAAAGGAGCTGCCTCTTGATACTTGGCCAACTGGAGCCACCTGGGTTACAGAAATGTTTACATGTTTAGGAACTTTAAAAAAAAATACACCAAACTCTTTCCAAAATAGATTTGTGTTAGACTAGTGTTTCTAAATGGGAAAACAAACAGAACCAGTGCAGGAATGTAGAAATTAATTATATCTTCAGTGCAAATAAACAGGAAAAGATAAATAAGGGAAGCTTACAAGCACTGAATTAGAAGTTTTTAACTACCAGCAGTCCAAGACTTTTGTTATCTGTCCTATTTAGTGTGGATCCTTTTTTAGCTTCATTTTCCTAATTTAAGAGGCTTATAACTTGTTTGGTTTAGCCAAAAATGCATACAGCTAGACAAAACCAACTCCCTAAGCTGTATCTATCTCTAATGTAAGTGAAACTTCCAGTTGCAAATCCTAGCTCTCCCCAGTACTTTGTGCTGTAGGTACCTTTCAGGGAGGCATTTCCAAACGTGTGTAGAGTACACAGGTACAGAGTTACAGTCAGGACCCCAAGAACTTCCATGACACCCTGACTTAATGCATGTGTGCCAGGGTGATGTGAACATTATCATGACTCACTATAACAAGTTCTGGGAAATGTAATGACTCTGCATATTCTGTATAGATGTAAGTCTCTGTAAATCTCACATTTGGTGAGCACGTTGGGTAGAGAGATCCCTTGTGTCTCCAGTGCCAAAGAAAGAGAATATCTGTTTCTTAAGGCTATGTTGGTGTTAAGAGGTTCGTTCTCCATTTCGGTGATGGTTTCTGGTGACCCAGATAGGATATTGCTTCTAAATCTCAGTGGACCCAAGAGATTGTTGGAGCTCCAGCCAGCACTAAGGAATTCTCAGGGAGAACCTCCCATCTTCAGTCTGAAGAATTCAAGGCATGACAACTGGAAGGTAAAGGCATTCTTTTCTTTAAGGGTTGCCTACCCCTACGGTGTGGTGAAAGCCTTGCAGCGTTGGGCTATAAAAGTACTGAAGGGGAGGATTTGGTTTAATCACAAAAGTCTGTGAGAAACCCAGGCTAAATGATTTGGTTTTTAAAATGAGCCAGGTTAGAGTTGCATGAGGAGGTAGTGGGCTGGGAGTCTGTGAATAATGGTGTAAAGGGCTTAAGCCCCCATTGTCTTGTTATTAAGTGTTAAGTCATTGTTTTGTGTAATAGATGTTATTTTCTGTCAAGTTATTATTTTTATTGTGTTTTGCGGTGTGGTGTTTGCATTAGTAACAAGCCCTTGGCAGAATGGGGAGTCTTAAAGAAATCTCCTTTAGGTTGTGTACTGAAACACTAGAAACAAGTAGGAGAGGAACCCCTCATGGGGAAACAACTGACTGAATATTGTAATAATTGGTGACTGTTACTTATTTTAGAAGATCAAGAAAATTAAAATATAATTTTACATCTTCTGTTATTTTGTAGAAGGGAAAAGCAAATTGGATCAAGTACTGAATGTAGATTTGTTTTTCACTTTAAAAAAACACCCAAAGTGGCAGAAGGATTGTGGCAAACTTCACAGGACCCGATGGTCCTGGCACTGCAAAAAGAAAGAGGGAATACAAAACCTGAAGAGGTGTTGTTTGGCGGGTAGCATTGAGAAAAGATGTCTCAAACATGAGAGGGAGGAGGATCATTTCAAGTTAATGGTGGGGCCAAAACAAAGGGGAAGAAGATTTGGGGCCAGAAGGGTGAGCGTGAAGGCAGGAGGAAGGCCAGGATGAAGTGAAGCCACAGCCGGGAGGGTGAAGGGCAGTTTGAGGGGGCAGAGGGATTTAGGCCAATTGCTGGTACAACCAGGGGTATGCAGGAGGGAGCTATTTAGGCACTATTGAGATAGGGAGTTGGAAATAATGATCCAGTAACTGTAAAGGTACCATTCTCAATAACAGACCTGTAGTCTTGGAAGGAAACAGCAGGCATTTCCAGGGAAGATCCGGAGAAAGCGGCTAAGGTATTTGAGGTATCTGAGAAAACTGTTGGAGGCGGCTTGGACTGTCTATAATAACAGAGTAAAGGAGAGGGAGACCCACCAGGCTTGCAGGGAGAATCAAAGAGAGGGGAGATTAATTGCCACAGTGGCTGCAGTTGCCCTGGGAAGAGCAAATGGAGACTAGGGAAGGAGAGGAGGCTACAGAGGAATTGGGAGGGGGAAGGAAACTTGTTTGGCCAAAGATTCGGTGCACAATCTGCAAAGAGTGAGGACACTCGAAAAAAGAATGCACTGGAGTCAATAACCAAGGCTCAATCCTGCAGCCTGTCAAAGGTGCTGGGTTTAGAACCCTGAGGAGGCCCAGCTGAACCCCTGCTTACATTAGAGCTGGGGAATGATAACAGAATTTTTTGTTGACACTGGAGCTACTTATTCTGTACTTAATACTTGTAAAGGGAACCTTGACCGTGAGACTGCAAGTGGTGTTGGTGCTACAGGAAAACAGCAAAAATTGCACCTTTTTGAGACCTCTAAAATTTAAATTTGGAAAGCACTGAATGGTTCACCCATTACTATATGTGCCTGAATGTCCAATGCCCCTCATGGGGAGGGATTTGTTGAGGAAATCGGATGCACAAATAATTTTTAAGGAAGGATAATTAAAACTGTTGATATCAGAATCAAAGGCTGTGAGAGCAAGAATTTTTATGTTACAGAATGTGCAACAAAAGGGGAAGTAAATTCCTGTGGAGGTGGAGGCTGCAGTAATACTTCTGATCTGGGCCAACAAAGTTCTAGGACAATCAAAACTGGCAGATCTGGTAAAGATCATTCTGAAACCAGGAGCCAGACTGGTAAGGCAAAACCAATATGTTCACCCTGGAACCTGTAGTTAAACCAGGAAAAAAACCAGCATCATTACAACCTCCAAAACAAACATTTCCTTCTAGTTTCTACTGCTCCTCAAAGGTGGGGTTTGGTTTTTTTTTTTTTGTTTGTTTTGTTTTGTTTTTTACTTTATGCAGCTCTAAGCAACACTTTACATGCAGACCCTTGCATTTCTAGACACTCTCACTGTAATTCTGCTTCTTGAAAATCTCCATGCTTCTTCCTGGGAAATGCTGTGAGAAGGACGGGCCCTGGGGCTTGGGGGCCCATCACGTTTCCTATTTTCTGCTGAGGGGAAGGAGCGGGGAGGGGAGGGAGAGAAAGCAGAGTTTGGGTATTTTTCAGAAGGGGAAAAGGGAGGGGAGGGCCATGCTGGGAGGCCCTTCCCAAACGGTGGGATGCACCAGGGCTTGGGAC
>VXBW01001855.1:150806-270683 GCA_013400375.1 Thinocorus orbignyianus
CCCATAGATTTACATACCCTCAGGTTCCTTAGGTTGTCCCAAACCTGATCTTTTCCTCCAGTGGGCAGTTCTTCACTCTCATTGTCCCTGTTTTTGCCTTCTGTGACTTGGACGTTTTGGTTAGAGCCCTTGCTGGTGAAGACTGAGACAAGAAAGTCATTCTGTACTTCAGCGTTCTCCATATCCTGGACCCTCCCCAGCCTGTCCTTCCTGAAGNTCCCTACTTCTTCATCCACTGAGTGACCCCCCCCCATGAAATCCATGCATTTCCAACGTAGATGGATCCCCCCAGCACTACAATCCTAAGAGCCATCCCACCAAGTCTCTTTTATGCCAATAAGATGGCCCTGGAGGTGTGTGCGTGTGTCTTAACTCCTCTTGCTTGTTTCTTGTGCTACATGCAATTTATCTGGGTGCCCGATGAACCTGACTTACTGGCTGTGTGCTTCTGTGAATAACTCCACAACTTTCTTTTTTTCAGCTTTTCAATGTAGCTTTTTCATTTTATAGTTTAGCCAGGAACTCTCAATCACTTCATCTGTTTGTTTGTGATCACATCAGATGATATATGGGGATCCCATATAAAATCTTTGAGTGAGGTCTGATTTCTTAGAAAAATCATATCATATTATGTTATTGTGTTGCTTTACCATGGTTACTGATGAAGACTTTTAAATAATATATACTGCCTTTTTATTTTAAAAAGTCAAAATGTTTGCATTCATAGTAAAACTTGGCCCTCCTGGTCCACTCCCAGTTATTTCAAGATCAGCTTCAAATCTGTCTTGTCCTTTGCTTTAAAAGCATGGTTTGACAATGCGAGTGAGTGTGTGGTAATTAATCTGTCAGGAAACTAATCAAACCTGGAATTGAGACTTAGAAATCCATTGGAAAGATTTCGTAGCTTACAAATTGAAGTAGCTTTTGTATGGTCTAGGTATTGCATGTTATCCAACTTCTCTTTGTATGTTCAGAGTGTAATCTGTGAATTTTGAATGTTGTACTGTGGTTTGTGTGTTGTGATTTTCTGGTGGTCTAATTAATGAGTTGGATCTTCCTGTATTCGTGGATTTCTGAGTAAGACTGCTTCCGTCTTTGTTATTGTGCATCTTTGCTGTGATCTGTTGGGTTTTGTGTTTGCTACCAGAAGATGAATATTAGCCTTTTGCAACTGATAAATATGAAATGCTCAGTTGCTTGTAAAATGTGTGTAGCAGATGGGGTAACTTCTTGGGTGTTTGTGGAGAGGACAAAAAAAAAAAATCAGCGTCAGTGACATCCAAAAAGCATAGAGTAAAAATGCAGCTTCATTCAAAGTGTAGAAGTTTAATAGTCTGAAATATCTTCATCTTGCTTGTTAATCACTGGGTTACATAATGAGTGTGTGGAGGATGTGAAGGGGAAATAAAAAGGCTCCTCAGATCAGAAAGGGAGTTAACAGCTTCAGAGAGCATTAAACGGTGCCTGTATCCTCTTCTATTTTTACACACATATTCCTCAAGGCAAGAGATGGCTTAATAATGTAAGGCATTTATTACCAAGTTAAATATGAAATTTGTTTGTGATTGATTGTCTTAACAGAATTATGCAGAGAAAATTCTATCCTGCCAATAATTTACTTCTCTTCATAGCATTTTTGGAAAGGAATGTGTATTAAAGTTGTTGCAAAAAGTACTATTGAAGTTGTTTGGGTTTTTTATTTGTTTATGGTCCCACATTTCTTTATATGTTTGTTTCTAGATTTGCATCTCTGGGGGCAGTTTTCAGGGAATCTTTTGTGGCAACCGTGGAATAGAGTTTGTTTTGAGACTTCTCCTGGGCATTACAGCAGTAGAAATTGTCAGTGCAGCTGAGTGAAGGAACGATAAATGTCTTTGTACCTCGCAGTAAAGCATCTTCCCCCTCCCCGGTGTATGCTTTAGGTTGAAATTACTTGGTTCAGACAATTACTTCGGGCATGCCAGGCATAATTATTCTACTTTCATATTGTATCCTTGATGCATCTAGAAAGTGACAAGCAAAATGTCTGAATGTATTAATCTCTGCAGTACACTGAAAATTTGGTTATTTTGAAATACCGTTTTCTTAATAGTGTTTACAAGGATGACATATTGCATGCAGCCATTAAAAAGTTTTTCATTTCTGTGTTTTAACAAAATAATTTTCAACTGTGTCAAAATATTTTTAGCTCAAATTTTAAAAGATACTGTTTGTTGATCTGCCTGGCCGCTTCTAGTGTGCTATTTTTCAATTTCTTTTTTTGGCTTTCATGGGAATCGGAAAGTATGTTCCCTGTGTAACATGATTTTTGCCACTCCTCACCCCTCTCCACCATGCACATAGCTTTCCTCAGCTTGTTAAAGGGGATGGCAACATTAATGATTTACGTAATAATGAGGTAAGAATGTGGTATCTTGTTTGATAAATTTTGTTCATAACCCTCAGCTTTACAGAACATATTATTTAAGTGTGTCAAAATCAGTTTTCATACTTAAAAATGCTTGATGTTATGAAGCGGGGGGTATTGTATTTTGAAGCTTGTATCTGCTGTGAAAATACAACCCATAATTTGTATGGTTGAATGAAGATCCTTCATTTGTCCTTCTGTTGTAATAGCAGACGAGTATGTTTCATTGAAAGGAAACATCTCACCTTATATAAAACAAGACTGATTTATAAATAATTATAAGAGCAAGAGCCAGGGTCAGACTGGTACACCTGCAGATGTATGTATCTGGCATGTGTCAGTCTGTTTCTGTATTCTGCAGAGATCCCTAATGGGACAGAAGTGGCAGAGTTTGAGCTGTCCTGATCTCCCTGTGGAGAAAGCTTAAGGATTTACTGAAGCAGTGTAAGAACAGTACATTAATTGGGCTAACTGAGCCTGGAAACTTGTCAGGTTGCTTTTGTGATCGAAGTATTTAACCTTGTTTTAACGTGTCAAATGCTGACTCATGACAGATGAAGCTTAAACTAGGCAGAAAAATACTTTAAAAAAGAGCAGGTCTGTCATCTGACACCTTATGTGCACAGTTTACAAGTACGGATTTGTGCAGAACAGAATAACCTTCAGACACTTTGGCTTTCTTTTTTTGTTTGTTTTTTGAGTTTGTAAAAAGTAAATGGTTCCTTTGTCTAGAAACTGCTTTGAAACATTGAGGTAAAAAGTGGTATGTAAATGTGTCAGAATAGAAATTCCTGTTTGTAACATTTAGTGTTGCTTTTCCAATAGCAAAACTCCTAATGGCTTGATCAGACTAAATTCAGGACAAGAAGAGGCACACTGGGCAATTAATGGTATTATAAAATAGGTAGCCCAATTGTGTAATTGTGCACAAAGTGGAAAACTTAGTCTTCTGCTACTAATGTATAGGTAAAATTCCCTTTCTGGCATTAGTTTCAATACTTTGCAAACTTATAAATGTATGGAAGTGTTAGTTTCTGGATTTTCCCCTTCCTTTCCAGTACTGCTACGGTTCCTCTTTAAGGGTTTGTATTTTCATCTTTGGTTCATATTCTTCCTCAAGGTCATGTTTCTACCTAGAACTGTTTGCAGCTGTCAGATTCCATGTTCTTATGAGACATGTCTGCAGCCTTTGAAGACGGTATGTCTTTCCAAATGTTTGATAGGTCATGCCTTTAAGACTATTTAAACAGTGAGTGTAAGCTGTATGATGATCTTCTGGAAAAGTCCAGAAATCTTTCTGTGGATAATAAAGTTTTGGTGGTGGTTCCATTTGTTCAGCAGCCCCTTTATTAGAGGTTGCAACTATGCTGGTTTCACCTTCTTCAAAAGAAAATGCTGGACTTTGGAAGCGCCTTCATAAAATTTGATCTTGAGACTTTAATTTCAATTAAGTGGCAACGTTGGTAGGCTTTTTCATTGCTTGGTCTTTGATTTGGTATCAGTTGTTAACAGCTGTTTGGTAAGTTGCTGACCTTACCTTTTCACCAGCTTGTGAATGCCTTGACACCAAGATGCCCTGTCGTGCCTGGCCCTGCCCGCTGAGAGGGTTCAGTACCCAGGAGAGCTGCTCTTCCTCATCCAAGTTCTGGCTGTTAACTACAAGTTTAAGCATAAATACAGCCATCCTGCTGTATTGCAACACTGCAGCCTGTTCTTGCTCGAGATAGCAGCAGCTGGCATTGGCTACTAGGGTGCTGTAATAAATGGCATACCTTAGATTTCGAAGCTGGGCAACAAGGGACATGTGACTTTGCTTGAGAAGTATCGTATATGTCTGAGATTATAGATCTCACCGTGATGGCTCAGTATTCCTTTCAGAAATTACATGTTGCTACTGCTGTACGTCTTCCCCTTGATAAACAAACAGCTTTATCCTGCTGTCATGTTCTCTCAGTTGTCAGTCTCTGTGGTCTTCGTGCTCAAATATCTGTAGTTTCAGAGCTTTGCCCTCTTAGCGCGGGAGACAAACCATCTATTTACAGTTCTGTTGTCATCAGGCTTTGTAGCAGTGAGGTTTCTTTCGTCTGCCAGCTTACTGCTGGTTTTGCATGAAGCCACTTTGAGTCTGTTGATAGTATCATGGAAGTACGTATTCTGAAACGTCTCAACAACTTATTTTACATTTCTACAGAAGTTTTCTTTTTATTGTAGTCAGTATGAAAAGATGTCAAATTTACCGATAGAGTCTGCAGTAAGCTTTATGACAGGATATTGCATGAGAACTATCAATAAAAACTAGTGCTCGAAAGACTATCACCTCCTAGAATTTGAAAGCAGAGACTGTTGTGCTGCACAATGCGGAGTAGACAACATGGTCTGAATTTGAAAGGGACTGCACAGGTATACTAGAGAATGTTCTCTCAAGCCTTGGTATATTGAGCATTTCTGATGCCCCAGAAGGGTGCAGAGCCAGGCTTGTCAGCTTTATTGACTTCCATTATGCTGCAAATATTTTGTGCTGTGTTCTTCTTTATGGTAAATGTCTCTAGAACAAGGTTCAACACAGGTGGTGCGTTTGTTCTGTTGTATAGCTCTGGAACGCTTATTTTTCATATGTGCACAGATAGTGGTGCATGGGTAGTATGTAAATGGGCAGGAATTTCTCTAATGTGCCCGGGTCTTTGTTGCTAATATGATTGATTCAACACTAGTAAGTTTAATTGTAGGTATCGTGAAAATGAGGCAGCTTCTTTAAAAACTATTCAAAACAATATTAATTTGTTTCTTCATTTCTTTAGGAGACATCACTCAGAAAGGGTATGAAAAGAAAAGAGCAAAGCTGTTAGCACGGTACCTGCCACTCATTCAAGGTAAGAGACTGCATATAAGTTACATCTTTTGTGCTAAATCTGTGAAAATACGAATGGAAAAATTCTCACTAAATAGAATAGGTGAATGAATAGCATTTGATTGACACAGAATCTAACCAGTAGTGGAAAACGGCTGTTATAGAGAAGTCCAGAACAAGAGAAAAGTCTGAAATGTTTTTACAATGAAAATGTTTACAAATGAAATGTTAAATGGTAGCATTTTTGTCAGCAAGTATTAGTTTAAGAACTGCACCTTAGACTTTGCTCATTTTTAAGTTATCTTAAAGTTATTTCTGAAAGCAAATTGGCCAGTTTCATTGAATGAAAACATTCACTAGTAATTGCTTTCATTCTTTAGTGTGCTTTTTTGCATGTCCTCTGCCTCCTCATCCCCCTTCCCGTCCGCAATTTCTTCAAAATACTTTTTATTATAAACTGTTACGTCTTCAGCTCGTTATTATCAGACTTTATCTTAAATAGCTAAAAGTTAAATGCCTAACTTTATGTATTTTTATACTAGAATACTTAAATCATTTGAGGTTAAAGCTATTGTTTTGTCATTGAGCTTTGGTCTTGTTTTACAACCTTAGGCCAATTATTCCATAGTTTAGGAGATTCTGGTTGAGATAAGGCAAAATGAGAAGACAACAGAGATGAGAGGAACTGATAGTAATAGAGAAAAAAATAAAAACAGATACTGTTTTACTGCGGTCTACTTTCAGAACAGAGAACAGAGGGGGAATCATGCTGTTGAAAACTTGATGTTGTGAGATTCCCTTGGCTCTTCATAGCAGAATAGACAAAAGTTTTATTCTCATGAGTTCTGCTGACTGCTGAGCTCTAGTGCTTTAAAGAAGTTTTACAGTGTGTGTTTGGCATTGAACAATTAGAACATGATGTGATATTTTGTCATGGGGTTTCTTAGCAGAGGTTTGTTGTGGGTTGGGTTTTTGGGGTGTGTTTTGCTCTTTTTAAAAAAAAGAAACCCAAACAAACAACAAAACACCTGTAGCTTTTCCCTATATCAAATCTATAATACTTTGTAGAACACGCAGGACCTAACTCATCTGTATAAAATGGCTTATTCCTTGAATAGCTTGAACTGTTGCTTTACCTTCTTTCCTTTCTGTTGATAGTGACTTTTTTATTTTTTGTCTCTCTGCCCTCAAACTGAAAGGCTCTTCACACTAATTGTTTAAGTTCTGAGCTCTCAAGTGTAGCACTTTGTCTTCCATACCTTTTAAAGTAAGTTTTATTGCATCCTAGCTTTGTAAAACACGTTTGTTCCCCTTTTCTGTATGAATACTGCTGGCCCCTTGACATATTCCATGCAGGGTTTCTGGGAGTCTTAAGTTGTCTGGTCTAGAAGCCTGCTGTGATAGCTGTATAATTTCCAAGGTTGTTTTATAATAAACTATTAGCATCTTCCCTAGTCTTGCCTTTATCCCTGACATACTTTCAGAAGTTTTTCTTCTTGTCCTTGATGTCCCTGGCCAGATTTAATTCTGTCTTCATTTTAGTTTACCTAATCTGGTTTCTAGCCACTTGGACAGTTTCTCTGTGTTCCTCCCAGTCTACCTGTCCTTGCTTCCACCCTCTGTAGGCCTCCTTTTTGCTTTTGAGCTTGTCCAGAGGCTCCTTGTTCATCTATGCAATCCTCCTAGCTTTTTTGCCCTGACAACTTCATGGGATGCACCACTCCTGAGGACATGGTCTGTGAATACTAACCAACTTTCTTGGGACCCTGTCCTCTCCAGTATTTTTTTCCAAGTTAACTTGCCAAGCAGGTCCCTCAAGAGGCCAAACTTTACTCTCCTGAAGTCCAGCATAGTGAGCTTGCTACGTACCCTCCTTGCTGCCCTAAGGATCTTGAATTCTACCATCTCCCGATCGCTATAGACAAGGGTACTTGTAAGAATAAGGTCCAGCATAGCTCCTCTACCCTTTGAAGATGAAAGTTGTCATCAGCACATTCCAAGAACTTGCTGGATTTCTTGTGACCTTTTGTGTTGTCGTTCCAACAGGTATCAGGTGGTTGAAGTCCCTCATGAGGACCAGGGTCTGTGAATGTGATGTTTCTCCTATCCTCTCTTTCATCCTGGTCACTTCTCGGACACAATGGCCTCAAGAACAGAGAACTGGCAAGCTCACCACATAAGTGGCGGAACTATCTTGTCCTCACAAGGCAGTCCTCCCACTGCTTTTCAAGAGACTGTGAGCCTTACCAGTTCTTTGAACGTTAGACCTTGCAAGTGTTTGAGCCGTTCCATTGAAGGCTTTTAGGGTCTTCTCCACCTTGTCAGGGAATTTACAGGCCCTTTCTTACAAATAGTCTTAAAGGAAACAATTTGATATTATTTTACTTTTTCTTAGTTTAGGACAAGTGATTTTAGTTTTGTTTTTTTTTCATAGATCTTGAAGAAGCTCTTTGTGGGACCTAAAGCAAAAATGCTATTCATTCAGTGTTCTTTGTATGTTCATTTGTATGTTGCCAAGAATTGATATTTTCTACTACATCAACATCTATATCAGTGAGGACTTTATAAAGGAAGTTTTAAATTTTAAAGCACTGTGTGTATCATTACTGGTAGTACAGCTTGCGAACCATACAGGAGGAGTTTTTGCCATCAGGGTATTTGTTACCAGAGAAATGTCAGTACGAGGTGGTATCTGGTAAAAGGGAAGTACCTACGGATGTGTAGGAATTGTGTGACAAATTGGATGATATGTGAATTTAAGGGGATTTTTCTCCGTTTCTTGTCTATTTTGTCCCAGTTATTACTGGCTCTAAGAAAAGGCACTGTATTTCTGCATAAGCTTTGATATGATCTGGTTTGTAGTTTCCTGTGCTACAGTTTTATCACTTACGACTTTACTTTGTTTGGGAAGTTAACCCCCCCAAAATATTAAAAAGCACGTAAGGTGTTATGTCCTCTTCTCGTGTTGTTATGCTTGAAGATGAACTGACTTTTACTTCAAAGCACAGTCAAAAAGAAGAGTAGTTTACGTGCAAGCAGATCAGGGGAAGAGTTTATTCTGCATTGTAAACAGGGTTTTGTAATCTCGTTGGCTGCCCCAAAGAATCGTTTTGCAGAACTCATAAAAATATTTGCAGAATTAGTTAAACAGTTGAGGGGTTTGACAAAGTGCTTACCATAAGCAAACCCCCAGATAGGAGTACCAGCCAACTTTTCTAGCTCAATCAGAGTTTTCCCCTTTGCTTAAACCTGATGTTAATAATCACATCCTGACCAATTGCTTAGGTACTGTCTGAGCAAGGAAGCAACGATAAAATCCCAGTTCCTTTCCACTTGATGTGTTGTGCTGAGTAGGAGATTGGTGTTGGGTATTAGCTGAGGGTCTGAACGTGTGCAAGTGCTATGTCATCCTTCCAGTGTTACTGTATTTCTGATTAAATTCCCTTGGGAGAGGTTGAGATGCAGGCCTTGAATGGGAGGTGTTCCAGCGTGGGTGTTTCTGGCTCTTGCTGTAGTACAAGTCCCTCTTCTCCATCATCTTCTAAGCAGTACTGTGAGAGCACTGGTACTGATAAAGCTTCAGCAAAAGATGCCAGGGCAAAAAATGATATGGAGAGGATGGGGAAACTTGCTGAAAGGGAAAAGACAGTTACATTGTAAAGGAAAATTATATTTCACTTGGATGGAAGGGGAGGAGACATTCAGAAGTAATCTCTAAAACAGAAAACAAAACTATCATCTAATTTGTAAAATGAAGCTAGGGCAAAGTGTCTGTCATGAGTTTTAATTTTGCTTCCTTGCACTTGTAGGTCTGGTGTTTACTGTGCTGTTGCTTATTCTTCCAGAAGCATACCAGTTTAAATAAAATGGAAACATACATTATTTTTTCCCCCCCAGGTTTTTCTCAAGCACATGATGTCTCTGTCTCCTGGTGTAATTCTAGTGTCTTTTACCAGGAATGGTTGTGCTACCACGTAGATGCTGATCTTCAGCTTCTTTTCTAAACAGCTCAAGTTGTACCTCTAAAACCTCTTTCCTACCTTACTGGTATCTTCATGAACTATTACTATTGGTTCATGCAAGACCATATTCAGTTGTGTTGTGAGAATTTTTCAGCTTTCACACCGATTTGGCCAGTCATCACATAGCCCTCTCTGATACTGTCTAAAATCTAGACAATTTGCTAATGCTGGAATCACCAAACTCAGTGGTTCCCTATTTCTTGTCCGTAGAGAGGTATGTGTCAATTCAAAAGTAAATCTGGCCATCTTATCAAGCAGACAGTTATGGAATAATTTATCTTCATTACATTGCTGTCTTGCATGGAAAATTTCCTCCTCCATTATGGGTGCTAATATGGAAAAAGGATTTCTCTGTGATGCCCCTGAATTACCTTCTTGAACCTCTTTTTGTCTTTAGTGGCCAGTTTCTTGGGTGTGTCAGTGAAACTTATCTCCCTGAGGCTTCTGTCTGTTTTGGTGAACTGGATCTGAAGTGTGAGGACCTTTGACCACTGCACCATGCATGCTCCTGAGAGTGTGTGTTTCTACCCTCTTGCTTCCTGATGGTCATTTTCTTGGTATCCTGATTTATTGCTGATCTTTCTACAACATTAATGTACTTTCAAATTGCCTCTTCTGTTGTGTAAATTAGGTTTCAACTTCAGTGTTCTCATGCTGCTTTACAGAACAATCTGTGTAAATGATTTCACTGGCTTTATTTAGCAATAGAGAAACACTTGGCTGAGAACTTTATTTTTCCTCTGCAACTAAAATCACTTTATTTTGTTCTTTTCTTCCCTTTTTTAGTTAATGTTTCTGCTCCAGCAAAATGAAAATGTTGCTGCTTTCAAAGTTTCATTTGTTAAGGGAAATTACAATGCAACCTCCTCTAGTTTTCATTCAGGCAGGCAGGTCCCATTCTTTGATTTTTCTTCCGTTTTCTTTGCTTTATGTAATTTACTTGAAAAACAATAAGCTCAGTTAAAGCACCAAACAATCAAATAGTGCTTAAGATAACTTAGTAGTGCACTGCTCGGTGTAGTGTGGTTTTGTCTACAGGCCATATGAAGTTCTGAATGACAAAGTGCGTATTTCTTACACTGTAATAGTTTTGATTACTTGATGAATGATGAGTGTATATTCTGTTAGCTATGCTGAATAGAAAAGTGTGTAGGGTGAGATCAAGGCATAGTCAGCTAGCATAGGAAACTGGGTTTAAGTTATCTCAAAATTCTCCAGTCTCCGAAGAATGTTGCTGCTGCTGACAAGGATACCTGCCCTTTCTATTCCAAACAAGAGGTTGGACCAGACGCTCTTGTGAGGTCCCTTCCAAGTTAGGCTGTACTTTGATTCTATATAGGTGTGATTTTTGTTTTCACTTCTTTGTGGGTAGTTCAGCATAGCATTCAATTAGAATGGGATGAGTTTTACATGCCTTGTAGCACTTTGTTCTGTATTTCCTTTTCTAAGGGGCATGCAACGTAATGTTCTCTGCTGTCTTGGAGTCTACAATAGCTTTTTAACCTTTATATTTGTACTTTATCAGAAAAAAAGTACAGTTACCTTTCTTGATGCTACTGAATTAGAACTCCTACTTTTATATTACGGGTATAAAAGCTATGATAAAAGTATGTCCAAATTTTAATGGGTTAGTTTGTTTGGATCTTAGTGTAATTGGTTTAAATGAAATATATGAAAATATAATGTGATCACCTGGGCTCATTGAAAAGCTTTTTATACTTTCACTCCTCACAATTTCTGAAAATATCAAGAGATTCCTGTTCATGTGCCTTTTCAAATAAGAGGGTTTTGGTTTCTTTTAGTATTGCATCTTTATGACTGAATTTCATGGTATGTTCTTATTGGAGCTTGAATATGGAGATTGGGCTATTAGATTGACAATGTTTTTTGTTGGGTTTTAGGTATTTTTGGTGCTAAATTAATGTTTCATGAAAAATAAGAATCATCCTGCACCAGTCTAACCATAGCTATCTAGGTATGACAAATATTTTTGAGCTTACTGCTGAGGGAAGAACCAAAATATTGGTGATTTCTCTCTGTGAATGGAAAAAAAAGTATTCAAAGAAATTAGTCCTCAGGCAGGTGGATCTGAAGGAATGGGAACTTAAGTAGAAGGAATGGGAACTTAAGTAGTCAAGTCCAAGCCATTAATTTTTTCCAATGGTCATGGTTCATATGGTAATCGGTTGGTAGTTATCATCTAAGTAGCAGTAAGTGCTACCTAAATAGTATAGAGCTTCATAATGATACTGTTTGCAGGTTGGTATATTCTGTATGGATCTTTATGCTATAGAATATTTGGTTGAGGATTTAGAAGCTGTGCAAGTACACACTTTGGTACAAATCAAAGTGTCTTTTTTGATAGACAAGGGCTTGTACTTTTCTTGAACTAACTATGTGAGACCTCTGTTCCTATCAGGAACACAAAACATGGTTATATCCATCATTCTTGGTAGCTTGCTTTCTTTTCTGATTAGTATGCTTAAAAAAATCTTGCCTCTGCTGGCTCAGCGAATATAACCACATTTACATAAGTGACGTGGCCAAATCATCTTAAGAGTTGATAGTCAAACAAGGAGTGTTTTAACAGGGGTCTTCAGGGTCCAGGGACTGAATTGTCCTATTGCTCTCTGCTGGAGCTGTGTGCTGCAGAGCAAACCATCTTCCTCTGATCACTGCTTCACCTTCAGTGTTGACTCTGCTGACTCTCTGCCATGGAGCTGTTTCATATCTGACTTCTGCTTCTTTCGCTGCCTCCTTTGATTAGACCTGTGCTGCATGGCACTTAGGTAATTTGTGTTAATTTGGGCTGTAACTGACAGGCAGAATCTGCTTATATTAGGGGAGCTGGGCTGCTTGTGAACCATCTCCCAAATTGCTGCTTAAAACAGACTATTATTTTGAGGAACAAAAGTTCTCGCTAATGACACGTGGGTGTTCTGTTTACCAGTCTTGTCATAATGTCTGTAAGCATGTCTTGCTGTTGATGTTATAGTTGAAACAGTTTAGTTTCCTGGCTAGTTTCTGGTTTTCTTTGCTATTTTTCCTAAAATTTTTGTGTTTCCTGATCTAATTCCTTGGATTCATTGAATTTTTAACAAACATCTTCTATGCTTTTGTATTTTTTGGTGCTGTTGCATACTTCCTTTAAGGGAAAGTAGTAACACGCTTTAAATTGTTTAATTTTCTGCAAGTAGAAACTTATGAGCTGAAGTTTACTTCCTTGAATAGAGAAAATTACTACAGAACAGTGGAAGATCAGCAAGCATAATTCATATATATGATGCCTATTTTTATTTTTTTTTAAACGCATGATTTTGTAATACCTTATTCTGGGTAGTAAATTACATTGGGTACACCCTTGTTCCATTTCACTGACCTAGAACATGTGAACGCTTAAAACATTTCAGATCTTGAAGAGAAAGTTGTGTGGATCAGGTAATATGTTTTGGGATGTGGTATTACAGCAAAGAATTATAAAATTGAACTATGACATAAGTAGATGCTTAATAACTGAGGTGAGGCTTCTGAGATCAAAAAATAAAGAAAGATCCTCAGATTTCAGTCTCTTGACAAATAATTTCCCTCAAGTTTTCTATGAAAAGATCATGAAGTAAGCATACGTGTTTCGTGTAAAAAGTCAGCATCTCATGTAATTTTTATGAGAAGTTTGCTTTATTTCCATTACAGTTCAGTGGAAAATAACTGTATCTAAAATTCTATTTATAGAAATGTGGAATTAATATGACTGTTATTGTGGAGCTGTACTTCAGCTAAGTATGCATTAGCACAGCTATACAGCTTTGCTTGAGAAGATTCAGAGGAGTACGAGGTACCCTAGTGATGGGGAAGTCAAGGGGTTAAATGGAGATACTTCATGTGAGGGTGCTACAGAGAAATGCACCTCTTCTGCCATGGTGTATGAAGTGCAACAGAGAAACATGAACAGGAGGTCTGTAGGGCTTGAATCCATGGAAGGGATGTGGAAACCAGAAGCAGGGTTGGAGGGGGTGGGCTGAAGAGCCTGGAGTGGAGAGGTGGGAAGGAAGGGCAGACTGAATGGCTACACATGGTCCTTGGGCAGAGCCAGGGTGCCAGCTGTGGAGGAGAGAGCAGAGATGAACCGATAGGTCGGCCTAGGTCCGGGGTGGGAGTTTCTCACACTTATTTTGTTTTCTGCCTTGTCATACCCCTTTTCCTTTCTTTTAGTGCTTTGAACCTGGTTGTTGTATTTTGTTCCTCTCTTATTTCTAGATCCAATTCAACAGCTGCAGAAAGGTTTAATAGTGTACAAAGAACCTGAAATTTCTTCTTCAACCTTCCTCTTCCCCTCTTGTCCCTGCAAAAGCTCTTTAATGTGATACACCATTTTCTGCAGACCTACAGATGTTTGGAGGCATGATACAAGTAAAACTGAGATGAGGGAATTGTTGCCATGCTATTTTAACTCCTTTGGTTTTTCTTTTCAGTTTACCATTAAAACTTGGAAGAGAATACATTTGAAAGGAGAAGCTAGTAAACCTGGTAGAACATATCTCATAAATTAACCTAGTTTGGAATTTAAATTACTTTGAATTTTTTTTTTGGGAGGTGAATTTCATAGCCAGGCTTTTTGTGAAGCTAACTAGATTTGAATGTCTAATAGCTGTTTCAAGTAAGAGTTTCCCAAGACATTCGTGTAAGTCTTTAAAAACTGTTGGGTTTGATGTTAAACCATCAGATTGTATGCAGATGAGATGAAAAAGGCAATAGGGCAACTGCTCTGCATGTGGGTTGCCCATGAGAGTCCCCCAGCAGTAAAGTTCATGCTGTTGCTAAATAGGTTTTTGAAACTTTTGTCTCTGCCTATCTGATTCTGATTGGTTTTTGCTAGGCATCCTCCTTATCCATCCCTCCTATAGTAAAATAAGTTTTGCTTGTGTAATTCAAAATTGCTAGAAATGTCAGTATTGGCCTTGATTCTCCAGTATTAGCAGATTGCAAAATACAGTTATAATTAAAAAATAAACTTTCATTTCATCCTGTAGAAGCAAATTATTCAGTTAATTGGAACAAGCAGCCTCTTTAAAATGACTTTTAATTTTTGCTAGCTTTGGGTAAGTTAAAAATGGGCAAAATACAATGATAGTGGATCAAGTATCTCTAGTGTATACTTGTAAAAATGTTATTTTTTTTAAGATCTTCAGTGTGAATGACGGGAGTTAGTCTAATTATCCAGCTACTTTTGCTGAAAGCTCAGGTGATTTGCATGGTACTGGAATAAATTAGCAAGTTCACTAAGCTTGTGGAACAGGATTTTTCTGGCACATAATTGTGTAGAGTTAGATGCACTGTCTTACTATTTTTATGAAAAAAAAAGGAAGTTTTTCTGACTAATCCGTGGTGGTTTTGCACTATGATGTGAAATCTTTGAGAAATCAGAAGGAGACTTAACTTGAAGAAATGTAGCTGTGGTTTCCAACAGTGCCACTAATTTTGTGCCTCATCCTAATTTAAAGAGAACTTCTGATGTTCATTTATGTATATTTCATCACAGTACATCTGCCCTAACTCTGATTCACAAAAATCTGTTCTGTAAGTACTGGAGGAAGAGGGAGTTCTGGTTTTGGAGTTAGTAAGCTTTCATATCCTCCTATACTTTTTTGAGCTCTCTTCTCTGCTTCTCCCAATACTGATATTGCCAAATAGCAATTCTCACATGGCTCGGGAGCATCCTGCATGCGGCTTGTCATCTGTTGGTTGATTTTACTAGTCAGCTTATTTTCCATCTTATTTTCCCTGTATGTTCAAGGGTTAAACTCTTGTGCCAAATGCAGCAGTGTCATTGACCACAGCTTATGCTGACCAGCTTTGCTGGGTGTCCTAGTTTCAGATGGGACAGAGTACATTTTCTTTCTAGTGGCTCCTGTGTTTCAGATTTAGTATGGAAGGAATGTTGATAATGCATATTGTTTTAGTTGTTGCCAGGTGATGTTGATATTAGTCAAGAGCTTTTTTCAGCTTCTTGTAGAAGCTGAGAGGGACTTCAGAAAAAACAAGCCGGTCAATTCCATACTACAGATATTATGCTCAGTATATAAATAGGGGTTGGCCAAGGGATGAGAATCCAGGATTAATGCTTCTAATGGGCTGGGCAACTTGGCATCAAGTGGTGAGAGTGACTTCTGTTGTATTACTTAGTATATTTTTTTACCATTATTATTATTAATGGTGTTTTCCTTTTTGGTTATTGTTCTATTAAACTGTATTTATCCCAGCCCATGAGTTGTTTATTTCCCCCCTTTCCTTCCCTCCTTTTCTCCTTCTTCTCCCTCCCCTCTTGAGTGGGGAAAGGGGAGAATTGAGTTGAGTGGTGGCATGGTCCCTAGGTACTGGCTGAGGCTAAACCATGACACTGGAAACATGGGATCACAGAGTAAGGAATTAGTTGTAGAGCATTAATCTCTTCTTCAACTAAAAGCTAATGAACCTCTTTTGGAGAAAAAAAAATGAGGCAAAAACCTGAATCTTTTGCTCTTTTGTTGCCTTCACGCAAGGTTCCTTGTGAGAATGTCACACAAAATTGACCTGATGTTTGGCATGTTGACCTTCCTAGTGCAGAATGCTGTTGTCTGAAAATTCCCTAACAGGCAACTTAAGAAAGTAAGCCTTTCTTACTTGAGAAAGGCTTCCATCTTAGCTACTTGTCCTTTTCTCTTTTTCACCACCTTAGTGGTGAAATCCACATTATCCATTTGCATCTGCTCTTTTTTTTGGGTCAGGCATTGAGGAGATAACTTGTCTCAATCTTTTTAATGAAATATGAAATTGTTCTTTACTGTTTCTAGACCACCAAATCTTGCTGGACTCTTGACCTGTGGTTATGTAAAACTTCTGTTCACATGAAATGTAAAATACAATTCTTGAGTGTTTTCACCACTCTTCAAGTATCGTATGTGTTCACAGTCAACTAAGTTGGTAGACTAAATTTGCTTTTATTTTGGAAACAGAGTTCTGCTATAGTGTTTCAGGGACTGTTACCTCTTTATATCGGGTAGCATTGTCTACTTCAGAGGCACTTCCTGCTTTGGAGAGTAGGAAAACTCCAATGGGTGAGAATGTATTCGTTCTCTCTCTAGAGCAAATTGTAAAAATGGGAACATATCTCTGGAGTTGGATTAATTTCTGAGAACTTAGATCTATGGGATTAGATGTTCCTTATTTTTTTATTACTTAGACTCATATTTTTTCTGCACACATCCTTCCTGTCTAACTCGAGGCTGCCTTCTCAACATTCAGAGATGTTAACTCTTAGCTGCTAATGAGAATCAAAAAGGGATTATGGAGTGCATTCGTCTAGTAGCGTTAACAGAAAACTAGGAGTATCTGATGTATAGCAACTGAGCCAGTCAGGAAGATGTTAAAACACTTTTTCTGGGGATATTATATTTAAAAAGAGTTCATTTTGATTAGTTTAAGTAGTACGGGTATATTCAATCCAACTACTGTTTGAAAACTTAAACTTCAAGTGTGAAGACTACTTCTTACTCAAAGATCTTAATAAAAATATCTTCTAATTGCTAGATTTATTAATACTCCAGTTTCGTTCTTGGTACGCACTTGGGGTGAAGGGAAGCAACCAGAAACCCCATGAGATAAAGAGGAATATTTTCATACTTGTTAAAGTAATAGCTTTACTTACAAAGGAGCTGGTATCCTCTTGAGTGATGGCTTCAGTTCAGTGAAAGTTGTGTTCTATAAATATTTGCATTTTCATAGAATCATAGAATGGTTACAGTTGGAAGTGATCTTAAAGATCATAGAGTTCCAACCCCACTGGCCATGATCAGGGATGCTTCCTACTAGAGCAGGTTGTTCAAAGCCCCATCCAGCCTTGCCTTGAATGTCTCCAGGGATGGGGCAACCACAGTTTCCCTGGGTAACCTGTTCCAGTGTCCCGCCATGCTCAGAGTGAAGAATTTCTTCCTAATATCTAATCTAAATCTAAACTCTGCTATTAAACACAACACTAGGCCAAACAGCCGCATGAGATCATAAATTTATGATAGGTTTGTACAAAAAAAACCTTCTGCAGCTGCGTTGTAATTTTACAAGTGTTGTACTTGGTATGTAGGTGATTACTTGCCAATCTTAAAACAGTACAAACTGAAGAGAGCCCTCTCTTCCTTATGTTCCTCTGGCTTGTTGTGGCTGTGCCTGATGTGTATACTCAGTGGCTAGAGGGGTTTCAGGTCTTGGTTTTGTACTTGAAGTGTAGATGTATAATAGATGAGAAAATAATATTGCAAAGTGTAACTTCTTAGTTCGAATTTGTATAGTCCTTGCAGGTATATCAAAAACCAGCAGGGAGTCTCCTCATTTTGGAGGTTAGGGAGTGACAGGGAATATTTAATAGTTATTCCCACCCCTTTCATTTCTTATTTCTGCTATGCTACAACATAGAGGTGACATTCGTGTTCCTGAACATTAACCAACCTAAAGTCTGCTCTATCTTATCTGTCTAGAGTCCTGTTCAACTAGAGTGGATCAGTTCCTTATTTTTGTTAACCTTTAGGGGAATGGGGGAGGTCTGTAATCCTTTAATGAGTACATAAAGTACCCAGCATACCGAGATTAGAGCAGTAGTTTTTGGACAACTGAAGTTGACAGAGTAATTCTGCCCTCAGTATCTGTGAAGTTATTATTAGAGAATTGCGGAATTTTTGTAAAACGTGAATCTTTTGATTATTGCACTATTGAATGGGAATAGATTAAACAGATAAGCACATTCTTAAATTTTACTTAAATTAGCTGTCTTGTTTTTAGACACACAAAAAATTTGACAGAATGGTTCAAGTTTTATTTAAAAGGAGCAGTATCATCTTGTCTGTTCAGGATCTCGAAGTCCACTGTGTAACTGTAACTGTAACCATCACCCCCACATTTCTCTTTCTGTCTAGCAGTAAGCTGGGGGAGGATGGGTTCCCTCCCTCCTTCCTCATAGATCTGGCATGCAGAACACCTAATGACAAGTGGTTGTAAACTCCTGCAAGGAGCAAAGGAATTTTTCTGTTATTCAAAAGTTCTTTATCTTTTGCCTGAAATCCTTACCAGGTCAAGCTAGGGTTTAGTTTAAAAAAAATTAAAATGCAGTTGGAAGATGAGATTTTTTTTAAAGATATAGGCGTAAGACTTCAGTAATACTTGTAAGTAGGTGTCAAGGGTGGTGAAGAAGATAGATATGGGAAGCAGATGTCTTACTAGTGAAGCTGAATTTATACTAAAATAAAACTCTGTTTCAGGTGTGGATCCATCCCTGCAAGCAGAGAACAGAGTTCCAGGCTCTTCACAAGCTACAGCTGCTGTATCTAAACAGCAGAAATCCCGTTCTACCAACTCGAGGGATGAGCGCTTCCGATCTGGTAGGGAAAAATGTAGCTAAAACATCAGGTGAATTAAGAGGAAAAGTGTATCAGTAAAACAGTACCTTACCTAAGGAAAAACTTGGAAGTACTTTGAAAGAAGGGAAGAGCTAATGAATATTTTTCAAGTATTTCTATACATAAATGGTTTTGTATTTCTATGGATAAATGTTTTTGTTCAAATCTAGAATGGGAGAAATGCTAGAAATTGTAGACATGCCTTCTGATGTTTTTCTTATTGTCAATTTTATACCGTACTTAACAATTTTCTCTTGTTTGCTGATGAGGTGTCTAGTATGTAGAACAGTTATCTCAACATTCAGAAAACTACAGCATGTGGGTTTTGTTTGGGGTTTTTTTGCTTGGTTGTTTGGGATATTTTGGTAAAGGAACGTTATAGGATTATCATATTTACTGTAGCTCACTTTCAAATATTTCCTGTGTCCAGTTCTGGGCTCCCCAGTTCAAGACAAGAAACTACTGAAGAGGGACTGGAGCACCTCTTCTATGAGGAAAGGCTGAGAGACCTGGGTCTTTCTAGCCTGGAGAAGACCGAGAAGGGGATCTTATCAATGCTTATGAGTATCTAAAGGGCGGGTGCCAAGAGGATGGGATCAGACTCTTCTCAGTGGTGCCTTGTGACAGGACAAGGGGCAACAGACACAAACTAGAACAGGAAATGTCTAAACATAAGAAAAAACTGCTTTACTTTGAGGATGCCAGAGCACTGGAACAGGCTGCCCAGAGAAGTTGTAGAGTCTCGTTCTCTGGAGATACTCAAAACCCACCTGGCCATGATCCAGTGCAACCTGTTCGAGGTGAACCTGCTTCAGCAGGAGGGTTGGACTGTAGATGGTCTCTAGAGGTCACTTCCAACCCCTACTATTATTTGATTCTCTAAGGCGAGTGCACAAAAAAGGGAAATGTCACAATGGGTGTTTTACTTAATTTTAAATGGACACCACTGTGACAAACCTGTTTTGGAAACTTCTGTGAAAATACCAATATCCTCATCATATCCTGTATACGCTGTTACTTTTTAGGTTGTTGAAGTACACTGTTTACCTGTAAAATTCCTTGTCACAATGAAAAGACAAGTGGAGGCTTTTCTCTCCTAGATATTTTTGGACCTTTAACTGGAAATGTTTCTGTTTCTCTTTCTGTGGGTAATTACATGTGTCTTGGTTTTGGAGTCGAGAAGTGCAAGCAATGACATGCACTGCACATCCGTAGTATCTTTAATATCTTGTTGGTCTTGCATCAACTAGCTTGGCAACAGCTTGGGCATAGTGGTTATTACATCATATTTGCATTGCTGACATTTAAAACCTTGCTCCAGAAGTAGACTTGCTGTGCCTTTGTGGGTACTTTATGAATAACTGAAGGATGAAAGAGACTTAAATATTCTGAGGATATATATATGGACTCTTGGGAAGGATGTGTTCAGCTACACAAAGAAGAAACTTCTGAATGTCACAGAAGATTACATAGTATCTAAATTAACTAAATGACATGTTCAAGAATATGTACAAATCAGTCATTTAAATTTGTTTTTGCGTTTCAAATGTATCATCAATATAATTCTACTGTTGAATTTAGTGGTTGTATTGCAGCCATGATTTCCAAGTTACTTTGTGACCAAATAAGAGTCAAAATAAATTAGAAGCAGTCATGAGTCTAATAGAAAATAATTCATTTAAAATAGTGTGCCGTGTTAAAACTTAACAGAAATGTAATCTGCAGAAGAGCACAACTGTAACAGGGAACCGTTAGCTGAGAGAGCTAGGAGTATGTAGAGAAATATGCTGTATACATCTGCAATTTTCTGTCTCGGAGCCTCAGATGTCCTTTTTAATTTGCACTGAGAATACTTACAAAAGCAAACAAGCAAAACAAGAAGCAAGTGAGTAACCCTACCATATTACTGGTATTGTTTGGGGAAGTTTGGCATGGAGCTGATTAATCTTACAGGGCAAGATATGTAGAAGTGGGTGGATATTAACAAGTTCAGCTAACATACTTGTTATGAATAGATGTGTTTTTTGAATGTTAATCTAGCTATCAGTGCTAATTATCAGTACTTCCTCTTTTCCTAGAGTTAATATTTTTATGGCCTTGTTGATTTTAACATTCTTAAAATCAACTTTCAGAAGTACTGCTCACAGTCTAGAGCTTAGCCAGTATTTTTACTTCTCAGTATGAGTATTTCTGAGTGATCCTAAGTGTTCAGGCAATCCTGCCAGTGGACAGTTATTGAAGATGAACCCTTATATGTGTAGGGGTTTTAGGTTGTTTCTTGTACTTATCACTGACCAGTGCCAACATCCTAAGTAGTACTTCATGTGGACTGCTATGTCCTTCAGTGGTTTCTCTTCACTTCTCTGCTGCCTCATGTTTCATTAAAACTTATTCTCTAGAACATGTTCTTCACTTTGAAATTTAAACCCTTGGAGGAAAAGTTTGTAGTTGTAACACGTGTAATTGGATGTCTTTTTTCCACTGGTGATATATGACAAGTTGTGCTCAGGTGGTATCAAAGCCAAGTAACAATGGTTTTACTTGACTTGATTTCAGTTTAAACTTATGTCTATGCAAGGTAGTACAGATATAGCTTTTACAAGCCTGTATCTTTTCCCGTTTTTCCTCTCTAATTTTGAGAAATAAAGGTGTTTGGATTTACTGCATTAGTGGTTCTCTTCTTTATCTCAACTGAGATATAGACAGAAAGAAAACCACAAGCTGTTTGTTTCATGTATTTTTACTCTTTGAAAGTATTACTACTCTGATTCTAATGGGTGTTGAATCATCTAGCTGACTTGAGTCTGAAAATTGTTTATGTCAGTGTTGATGCCCTTTTTCATGGCTACCTGTGCTGTAAGACATATATATATGTAGAGCATCAATAGAAACATTGGCAAGATGTCTTGGAAACCACCAATTACCGCAAAGTAACTTCACTTTGTTCCTTTCAATGCTTTGGCATAAAAAGAGTCATAGTTTTGCTTCACAAAGCAGTTCAATTTACCTGATAAATTCTAGCTATCCTGAAAATATTTCCTACCTTAAAGAAAAGATGTGCACTATGACCAGCATAAAATATTACCTTTTTAAATTTCCCTGTATGTTGATGTTGTGAAGATACAGCTTTAGGCTATAATTCTGAACACTATTTCTTCTTGTATCAATTGCTTGCCTTATTTTTTAGACTTTTTGGGAGAGCGGAGGGTTTTGTTTTGTTTTCTTTTCTTTTGTTGCCAGTATTTTTTTCTTTTTTTTCCCCTTTCTTAGCATCTCACCAGTTCTGCTATGTCCTTTCCAAGAGTAGCTTGGATGAGGGCGGAATGCAGTGTTTCATGGAACAGGATCTCTTTCTGGAGCAATTACAGTTACCTTAGAATCATCACCATAAATTACTTAAGCAAACAAAACAATTTTGTCTTTTTGTACAATTAATCTGTCATTTACTAGCTGTAAGCATTTTTTTTTTTACAGTTTTCCAGAGTTCTTGTCCATTTAAATTAAATACAATTTTTATCATCTGGAGATTTTTGTTTTCAAGCAGTAAATATTGCCCAAAAATTTCCAACACTGAAATATCATCAATAAATACTTTAGACTGCTATATTGTCTAAGAATTACTGGAACAGCAGTTAGTATTACAGTGCTTTAACAGGTTTTCATTCTGTTAAATGATGACAGTGGGGTAAAGTAAGAAATTACCTAATTGCTTCTCAAGCATTCGTCCGTGTTAAGCTCTAAGACCCTGATACTGTCAATTCAGAGAATGCTTGGTAATGGGTGTATTACGGTTGTTGCTGGCTTTTCTTTTAGGAAGGGTGCATGGTTTCTGGTGGAGGCACTGTGCCTTCTCCTGTGTTCATGAAGTCCCACTGCTGCCTGGTTTTGGATAAGAACCCAGATGAGTTAACTGGTAAGCCTTTAGGGTGTCTGAAAAAGCTTTCCCAGCAGCTATACTTTCCCTGCTTGCACTTTATCCTGGTTATTGCTCTTCAGCCTGTTGGATATTATAGCTGTAATATAGAGGCTGTTCTCCTAGTTTGCCTGGAGCAGGATACAGAGGTGCATTTGGGCAACTGCTGCAGTTGAGGAGCAAGCCTGCTCAGTGTGCAGGGGTGGTTTCTGTACAGCAGAATGCAACAGAGAGCAGCTCTCTATTTTAATTTCCTGTGATAGACTTTGATCCCACACTGATCCTCTGAGCTCTACCAGCCTTCCTGGAGTTGTAATAGTTGGTTTGGTTTGGTTTGATTACTGGCAGTCCTTGTCACAGAGATGCAACAGAACACTTTTGCAGCAGCCATTTGTAGAGAGAGACAGTGATTTAGCTGTTCGCATTTGGAGATTTGTAAGCAGCAGGGAAACTGGTCAACTTATTAATGCCATTTTTTGTTTGAACAGCTGTAGAAATTCTTTCTCCTGTACCTTAGGCAGGAGCAAGAATCAGAGGCTGATAGGCAAGCAGAGGCTACAAACAGGAAAGATAAATGGTCTTTCTAATAGCTAGAGGGTTTAGGGTGTAAGAGAGAACGTGATTTATATTTCACAGTCTGTTTCTTAGTTTTCCTCCTCTGTCATTTTTTAAGGATGTGTGGAAAGGAAATAAAATGAGAGTTGGTACATAAAATGGAAGAGAAAATTGTGTGGTTTATTACAACAGAGGAAGAAAAACTTGTTTTGGATCAATAAGTTGTTTAAAGTTAGTTGCAGCTTAATAAAGTACAGACGTTTAGAATTGTTTTTTTTCAAGGCTTTTTCTTTTGCTTTTGGATGGCAGCATATTTTTTTCTCATTTTGGTATGCATAATATTCAAGTTAATAAGATGCTGGGCTTGCTGTTCATCTCTTTCTATATTCACTGTTGAACATTTACATTCCCTGTTCTTGGAAATATAATGTAATACAGATCGTATTTGATCTGATTTTAATGACTATTTAATCCACTGAAGAAAACTGAAGTCCACTATTCTTACGTGTTAAATCAGTTTTACAGTAATTTTTTAAGAATTCAGTAACACACAGTGCTATAGAGCTGCTTTTTGCAACTCCAATATAGAACTGAACTTTAATTTCTAGTGATTTATGAATTTTTGTACCCTAAATGTTCATGTTCTTCTTTAAAATGATTTCACTCTCATTACTTCTTTTAGTGAAGTGTCTTTCATCACATATGTAATGTAGACAAAGCTCTTAAAGGAGATATGGAATAGGAATAAAGCATTCCAGGGAAGTGAAACCAGTTACTTAATTTATTTGGCTGAGAGGTGATGTTTCCACTCAGCTGTTACCTAACGACACTGCCCAGACAGGTTGTGGATACCCCATCCCTGGAGGTGTTCAAGGCCAGGCTGGATGGGGCTTTGAGCAACCTGCTGTGATGGGAGGTGTCCCTGCCCATGGCAGGGGTTTAGAACTAGATGTTCTTTAAGGTCTCTTCCAACATAAACCCTTCTATGATTCTATGACAAGATACAGCAATAAAAATTTCAAACTGGAAATAGATTTTAATGAACACAGAAGGAACTAATGAGTTAAATCAGTGCTATAAAAATAAAACATGAAACAGAATAAAAAATTATCCTGACTGTCTTCTGGTTGCGTTTTTATCATTTAATCTAGTATTTTCTAAGTTTGGGGTGGAGTTAGGAGGGCTAGAGGAGGATGTGATGCTGATTTTGCCCTCTGGAAATGGAATAAGTAGTAGTTCCCATGCTTGCTACTACACAGCTGTGTGATGTTATGACCTGTCTCACTCTGTTAAAATTAATGGCTCAACATACCCTTGCCTCAAGTTTGTCCTTTCCATTCCCTAAATCCACAACTAGCTAAGATGCTTTTGTTTTTTTATCTGCAATGTTAATTAACGTTTCAATGAATTTACATAGGGGCTATAAATATTGTGTGTTATTTTTCTCTTTTGGAAGACCTTTTGTGCATTTCTGGATAAGAAATGTTTATGTTCCCCTTCTTCATACTAGATGCTGATGCACCATAAGAATGTCTTCTAAATTATGTGTAGCTGTGAGCATGGTTGGATGAATACATAAAATATTTATGCATTTTAAAAATGCTTAAACTATTAAAAAACTTTTTAAAAAACAAGCAACTTGGTTTTGGGTTTAAATTCTGCTATAGAAATGTGTCTTGCAGAATTGGGATTTTCCCCCTGACTTTTAAGGCTGCAAAAAACCCTTTAAGTAGTATTCTAAAGTCTGTGGATATCCATATAGGCCTTAGTGCATCTAAGTAACACAGCAAGACATGTGTTGAGTTCTGCTTAAACTTTCCGGACTAAGACAGTTTGAGATGTCCACTGTTGAAGTTTATTCTTATGGATATTTGCAATCTAGGGGAGGAAAACTAAAGATCAGGAAACACCAAGACTTGACAAAAAGCAGAAAGTAGGCAGGGAGACATAGGGAGAATGTAGTGAATTTTTTATTCATAAAATATCTATTAATATAACTCTTTGATGTGAAGGACAGCAGCAAAAATCTAACATGGTGCCCAGTGTATAAAAAAAAAGTCTTGTCTTAAAAGATGGAGCTTTATGAAGTGATTTTTTTTTTTTCTCAAAATACACTTCCCCCCCCCGAACAGGATTCTCCTTGAACTTCACAGGTTAGTTGCCCAAAAAGTTCTTATTTGAGAGAATCATCTACCTAGTAAATTTCTAAGTCTTGTAAGAACACACAAGTGGTATAGTATATTTGCATATATAGTTTTTTTAAACACAACAGTGAACAGATTATCTGAGGGGAGCTGCAGACTTGAAAAGCGACATTGTTACTGCGAAGAACTAGGTGGTGTCTGGGACCATACACACAAGGCATAATTTGATTTTTCTGACTCATTTGGCTGAGCTGAAGGAAACTGTTTGTTTCTCATTGGGACCTACGACAAAGAAAATCAGCTTCCTGATTTTTGGTTGAGTGGATTGGTGTTTTCTGGCATTTCTCTTAAAGGAGCAGTGCTCTCCCAGTCCTGGGGTTTTAACTTGCTTCTCTTATGGAGTAGAGTCAAGGACCAAAAGTTAGATGCCTGAAGTACATGGTGTGGTTATGTTTTGGAGTAGGGGGAATTTTCACATGTGGAAATGGAACAGTTTTCATTTAACAGGAAAAGATGCCGGATTAAGCTATGGTGATTTTTGTCTGATTTACTTAAGAAGCTTAGAAAGAAATCAGCCGGTATCTGTCATTAAAGTTGGTTAGAGATCTGTTGCATGACACCTTCACTGGTAAGGTTGTGCTTCTGAATTTATGGGCAGCATTTGTAATCTGTTTTTGAAATGGAGAATTGAATAGTTGTTCCACAAGTGTCAGGTTGTTTATCCAGTGCCTTGGGGCACAGCAGCCTTTGGAAAGACTTCCTGCACAACTGCCTTTCATGCCAGGAGTTCCTACAGATTTACATTGATATGCTGTGCTTTGTTTCTATATGCTTTCCTGCTCTGGGCTGCTCAAAAAAACCTTCCAATTTTCATTAAAATAGATATAGATTAGCTTTCCCAGGAGCTACCACTTTGTCCAGGTTCAGCCTAAACTACAACTTTCTTGCTTTGTCAAAGTTAACTGGAATCAATCAGCATATTTAAAATAAACTAGGGACAACCTTGTGCTGGGTACCAAAACATGTTCAGGGCTAGTACCAAAGGTGGTGGTTTTTGTTGTTGTTGTTGTTGAAAAGATACCATAAAATATGGAGTTTTGCTTGTAGTCATCTTCAAGGATAATCCCTCTAGGTATGGGGCAGAGAAATTGCTTTTGGCTCTTAGTACCTAAGTTGTGTATGTATGTCACACATGTGAGTTTCATACCTACACATCTATGTATCTGTTATGTATTTGCAGCCTTAGATAGATAGTTAATAAAAGAATACATCTTTTTTGTCAAATTTAACAGTTTCATTCTGTAATTCTTGTCTGGCAGCTTCCATGTGCAAGAAATGTGGAAAGGCAAATGCATAATGATTTCATGAGAAAAATTTGTTCACTTCACCCTGCTTGTATCTTTCCTTAACTTTTGAAAACATTGCTTCTAAGCTGAATTTGAGTGGGAGGCGGGCTTTTTTATCCAGACCTACTAAACACCATTGAAGGAGAAAATTGATAGAATTATCACAGATTCAGAATTGAAAACCATGTTGCTGTAGTTTAGTTTTGGATCTTTCTGCTCTCCAATAAGTGGTGCTTCCTCCGAAGCTGAGAACCTACTCCTTTCTGCAAGCTAAGCAATTGGACTATACAGGACTAAAGCCGTTAGGGCCATCGTGTGTGATTCAGCCTTTGAATTCGAGCTGTAGAAGGTGACATTGATGCTTTCTATGTTTTTAGAAAGAAATAATGATTAAACTTAATCTCTTAACCTTTTGTTTGTTTGTTTTCTATATAGATGTCCACACAGAAGCAGTACAAGCAGCACTTGCAAAATACAAAGAGAGAAAAATGCCTATGCCTTCCAAAAGACGGTCTGTTCTTGTGCACTCTTCAGTGGAAACCTACACACCTCCAGGTATCTATTGAATTAACTTACATAAATCTTGCCGGGTGAAAGTGATAGCAAAATATAAAGAGCAAATGCTAAGTTCTAATTATGTTGCAATAAACTACTTCTATATTCATGTCTGTATTTCCTGATAATCGGGTGTTGGTTGGATTTGTTCTTTAATGTCTTTCATCAAGATTTTTAGTATCTCATCTGGAGATACTGTAGTTGCTAGAGGTACACCTCAAAGCAGTCACAGAGTGAGCACTTGCCCTTATGCATTGAGTATGTTCTCATATGTAATGCCTCACTTGGAAGGAGATAATCTTGGCAAACATGTCAGAGCTGTAAATACCTTATTTCACGTTCCTTAGGATTATTTTTTTAAGAATTGAAGAAAATACCAGAGCATTAAGTTGTTGCATTAGCTTGCAGAACACTCATCAGATGGTTTCAACTGTGAGCAATTTAAAACATTCAGAAAATCATATGCTAAAATTGTTCAGATTGTTTAGGTTAGAACATTGGGGGTTTTGTTTTGTTCTTTTTTAAGGAAAAAAGTAAGTCATCTTTCCATTGTCTCACAATGAATTCTTTATAGGTTAAGAAAATCTTTCTCCAGATAACATGTGCTAGCGAGTCAAATGTTTTGGGGTCTGTGTCTTGTATACAAAGAAGAGGAATTCCCCATAGCTCTTAAGTTTTTCTTAAATTTTGAATGATGTGCTCTTGTCTTCTCTAATATGGCCGGGGAGTAGAAGCACACTGACCTCTAGTGCCCTATTCCATCAGTTCTATTTATTATCCCTATTCCGTAAAAGAGCAGTAG
The DNA here is from genome assembly GCA_013400375.1 of Thinocorus orbignyianus. Classification (NCBI taxonomy): domain Eukaryota; kingdom Metazoa; phylum Chordata; class Aves; order Ciconiiformes; family Thinocoridae; genus Thinocorus; species Thinocorus orbignyianus. Next base: position 178,818 of record VXBW01001855.1, read on the forward strand.
TGATGAGCTGTTCTCTTGCTTCCTGGGCTGTATTTCTTCTTTCTGTTCTTCCCAGTTAAAGGAAATTCCATTTTTCTTTGCCAGTCACATGCTTTTAATATTGTTGTTGTGGGTTCTCTGATTATTTCATTAGGTAATAAATAATAAACTCCTTTGTAATGTTATGTATGTTATATAAGTTTTTGACTATAAGATATGTTAAGGTATCATGCATTTTGATTAGTTTAATCTTCTGGTACTTCTGTACTCAGAAGCCCATGAGGGCGGCTGTTGAACCAGGGTGGTTATTGTGCTTTTGAGTTTTCTTGCATATTTGTTTGTTTAGCATGCCAAAATTGTCACGAATTGCCTAAAGTGAAATTCTGCAGAAAATTAATGCATAGCAAACATCTGTATACTGAGGCTTTGGGAGAGAGGCACTGAGGTTTCTGCTTGTAGCTCTTCAAAGCAGTATTCCTTCTCACTCTCCAAAAAAACTGATAGAGCAATCATTAGTGCATTTCATGTAGCATCGCTCTGTCCTTTTCTCTCACTCCCCTAGTGTCACAAATCACTATGTGCTTGGTGTGAGGTATATCACAAGAAAAGAACATGCTGCTGTTTTGCCTGAGGTTTACTGCACAAAAAATAGCTGGCATCCAGAAGCTCTGCTAGGACAACTAGGCTTTCTTGTCTCTCTTAGAATTTAAAACTAGGAGTCTCCTTGCAATTTTTTTGAGAGAACCAAAATAGTCTCTTTTTAATAGCTTTGGGGCAGATTTGAAGCAGTGTTGCAGTTACTGCTGCACCCACTCTGCCTGAGGTCAGGGCTCTGTGTGCTGCTCTGGCAAAGCAAAGTCTTGGGAGGCAGTTGAAAGATTATTAAGAAATGGAGATGCTGTGGTTAATCTGTTAGGTTATGTGATAAAAGCTGGCCTGCACACCCTCATAGGAACACAGAAAGTGGCAGGTGGGCAGCCCAAATAATACCCTGCCCCAGGTCTGTCCCCAGAGCCATCAGGCTACCTCAGACCCATCTCCACAAGCCCAGGGGAGCATGGGCAACAACAGCAGGTGGGAACTCAAGTTAAGGACTCAGGAGGAGGCTCACCTTGTCTAGGACCCTTCCAAGGTGTCCCTGAAGAACCTCGGTGTTCCTGTCCAGACATGAAACCAGTCAAGACTAGTCAATGGTAGAACACCTTCTAGACCGAGGGGAGATGCTGTGGAGGGGTATGGGATGCAGGGCAAAAGTGTTTTGGGACTGCATGAAGCTTGTTATGGGGTGTTTAGGTGAGGAACCACAGATGGGGAAAGGAGTGATTTGGGGAGGAACAAGAGTGGCAAAAGTGGTCCAGTAAGAGGCTTAAAAAGGGCTGGTCACGTATAAATGATACATGTCTCTGGCCGTGCCCTGCACCTGACTCTGCAGTCTGCCCTCTGCTCCTCTTATACTCCATTCCAAACACCTCTCCTGGGTGAGGGACTGTATTTTCTGTGTGCATGGAGCAGCTGAGTCAGTCAGTCTACACAAGCAAATGGATCAGAATTGCAGCCTCAGGTTTGTATGTTCCTGTGCTAGCTACTGGGCAGACTGGCATCCGGGGCCAGCTACATGGCAGACAAAGTGTCTGAGCCCAGCTGCTGGAGTGATTCACATTGTGTGTTTGCGTGTATGGCCTCCATGCTGCTCAGCCAGAGTGGGGAGCAGGATGAGGCCATGGGCTCTGTCCATGTTTGTGTGAGTGGTTTTGTGTGTTTGTGCTGCTGGTGTCATCTTCTAACATGTCTATCCAAGTGGTTAGCAGAAAAGACGTGTTAAGTATATTTGTGTTGGGCTTTAACAGGGTACAGAAGCACCCTAACTAATATATTCTGAAAGCAGAGTTAAGTGTCTCTGGGATCTGTCACGTTGTTTCTAGGTGACTTGTTATGAGATACCTCTATCTTTAAAAGAAAATGCGCTACTAGATTAATTCTGTATTGTGGGAGATCAGACCATTCAGAAGTATTCTGAGGACTTGCTTCAGCTGCGTCAATTCACAAAAATAATTGTGTTTTTATGGGCCTGCCTTTATTTGCAAAGTTAGCTCAGAAAGAAAAATCTGAAATTGCAAACAACCTGAGTAGTGCTGAAGCATCTAGTTTTGTTGTCTTAAATCATTAAACCACTACCTTAAAATCTCAAAAACTCTCTATTGGCAGAGGTTAATGCAATTAAAACCAGGCTTTCTTAATAACTGAAATTTTGTTACAGTTGCCATAAGTTACCAAGAAAGAAGCATCAGTCTCTAGTCACAATGTTAAGTTCAAAACCAACTCCTGACTGACAGTAATACAGCTGCATTCATCAGTCATCCTTCCTAAAATTTTAGTGTTGTTTCCTAGCTCCCCCCTTCCCCCCCCATCAAGTATCTCATACTTCCCATACAGATTTCACATGATCAGAACTTGAGCTGCAGTCTTAATGCAAGTTTGGTCTGAAGGGTGGTGGTTTCTGTGGCTGTCGTGGGTCAGCTCCCAACTAGGAAGAGTTGCAAGCCAAGTACATAGCATTCTGCTCAGAACACACAGAGAGCCACTAATTAACTCTTGCAACCGCCACAGAGGTAGTTCAGATGTTACCTTGCTACTTCTCTCTTGTAATTATATTTGATGTTAGAAAGTTTTTACCATGGATCCTTCATTTTTATACACAGATAATATTTTACATTTAGTGTTTTTTTTTCCTTCCTTAGCTTGTGTAAGGCATCTGAAAGCTTAGAAGTTTTTGAGACTTCATTAAACTTCTATGTGCATAAGGAGATACTGTCAGAGTGTGTATTCTTTGAGAAACTCATTCTTTCTGTAGGTTTTTTTCTTACTCTGAAGTGATAGTAGGTCACAATTGGGGATGTGGTAGGTCAAAACTTGACTGTTTTATAACACTACCTTGTTCTGTATTGCTGGAATTGTTTATTTTTGATCTGTACCCAAAAGAAAGGGAAGGTTGTGATAACTAAGAGCAGAGTGGGATCCTCTCCAGGAGCAGATGTAGTCAGCAACCAGTAACTACAACCATGGCAGTAAACCAGAAATATCATACAAGGCACAGGCCCGGGAATTACGATCCACCACAGATGTATCTTCTGAAAGATCAATTGTGTATTTCATTCAAAATCGCCCTGTTTGACTAAGGATGGTCAAGAGAACTGTTAGAGACACTTATCATTGAAAATGCCATCAAGTTAAACAGAATTTTTATTAAATGATTCTGATTTCTGTGGGTTTTAGGCTGCTTAAGAATGATAACTCTGAAGGTCTTGGAACCACATATGTAAAGGCAGAAAATTAAGTGCCTGGTAACTGAAATTTGTTCCCAAATATGAGGAAAAATTTTTTAATATGGCTTCAACAAAATTTATATGGAACTGTACATAGCCGAAAGATTATGTGTTCAGAGGAATGTGTGAAGAGATGACCCTAAAGAATACCCAAGAGGAAGTTGAAAGCTTAAAGGATAGGAACTAGAGACCAAGGCAACAAGGTGAATCTTGTTGTTGGTGTCTGCTGTCAGCCGCCTGATCAAGGGGACCCTACTGACAAAGCCTTCTTACTCCAGCTACAGGAGGCATCATGCTCGAAGGCTCTCGTCCTGCTGGGGAATTTCAGCTACCCGGACATGGTGAGCTGCAGNTTAGTCAAAAAGGACTCCCTGGGACACAGTCCTTGGGGGCAAGGGAGCAGAACAGAGCTGTCAGATCTTTAAGGATGCTTTCCATAGAGCACAAGAGTTCTCCACCCCCAGGTGTACAAAATCAGGCAAGAAAGGGAGGAGACCAGCATGGCTGAGTTGGGACTTGCTAGTCAAACTGAAAGGCAAGAAGGAACTGCACAGGCAGTTCAGGCAGGACCAAGTATCCTTGGAAAAGTATAGGGATGTTGACCAGTTGTGTAGGGACGAGGTCAGGAAGGTCAAGGTGTGGCTGCAGGTCGACCTGGCAAGGTACCTGAGAATAACAAGAAGGGCTTCTCCAGGTAAGTCAATGAGAAAAGGAAGTTTAAAGAATGTGTGCTTCCCCTGATGAGCAAGAATGGCAAAGTGGTAATGACGGATGAGGAGAAGGCTGAGGTTCTCAACAACTGTTTTGCCTCAGTCTTCGCTGCCAGCCTCTCTCCTCACGCTTCCTGAGTTGAAGGAGCAGGCAAAAACAAGGGCAATGAGAAGGAGGAACCACCCGCTGTAGGAGAAGACCAGGTCTGAGACCTTCTAAAGAACCTGAAGGTAAGTAAGTCCATGGCACCTAATGAAATCTGTCCTCGGGTCCTAAGGGAGCTGATGGAAGAAGTTGCTAAGCTGCTTTCCATTATATTTGAAGAGCCGTGACAGTCTGGTGAAGTCCCCGCTGACTGGAAAAGGGGAAACATAACTGCCATTTTCCAAAAGGGACAAAAGGAAGACCCGGGAAACTACAGGCCGCTCAGTCTCACTGTTATGTCCACCAAGATCACAGAGCAGGTTGTCCTGGAATCTCTGCTAAGGCACATGGAAAACGAGGAGGTGACTGGGGATAGCCAACATGGCTTCACAAAGGGCACATCATACTGAAAAATTTGGTGGCCTTCTAAGATAGCGCTGCAGCATTGACAGATACAGGGAGAGCAACAGACATTATCTACCTGAACTGACGCAAAGTGTGTGACACTGTCCTGCAAGACATCCTGTCTCTAAATTGGAGAGACACAGATTTGATGGATGAATCGCTCAGTGGATCAGGAAGTGGTTAGATGGCTGCGCTCAAAGGATTGTAGGCAACAGTTCAATGTCCAAGTGGAAGCCAGTGACGAGTAGTGTTTCTCAGGGGTCAGTTCCATCAGCGGTCAATGACACCAAGCTCTGTGGTGCGGTCAACATGCTGGAGGTAAGGAATGCCATCCAGAGGAACCTGGACAGGCTTGAGAGGTGGGCCTGTGCAAACTTCACGAAGTTCAACCAGGCCAAGTGCAAGGTCCCCCACCTGGGTCATGGCAATCCCAGGCACAAATACAGGTTGGGCAGAGAATGGACTGAGAGCAGCCCTGGGGAGAAGGACTTGCGGGTGTATTGGTGGATGAGCTGGCAATGTGCGCTGGCAGCCCAGAAAGCCAACCGTCTCCCGGGCTGCATCAAAAGAAGGGTGGCCAGCAGGTTGAGGGAGGTGATTCTGCCCTTCTACTCCGCTCTGGTGAGACCGCACTTGAAGTGCTGCATCTAGCTATGGAGTCCTTAGCAGACATGGACTTCTTGGAACAGGTGCAGAGGAGGGCTGTGAAGATGATCAGAGGGTTTGGAGCATCTATGCTATGAGGACAGGCTGAGAGAGTTGGGATTGGACAAGAGGAGGCTCCAGGGAGACCTTATAGCAGCCTTCCAGTATTTAGAGGGGGCCTACAGGAGAGGTGAAGTGGGAGTCTATCAAGGAGTGGAGCAATAGGATGAGGGGTAATGGATTCAAACTGAAAGAGGGTAGATTTAGACTAGATACTGGGAAGAAATTCTGTACTGTGAGGGTGGTGAGGCACTGGAACAGGTTGCTCGGATAACTTGCCCTGTCCCTGGAAGTGTTCAAGACCAGACTGGATGGGGCTTTGAGCAACCTGTTGTAGTGGGAGATGTCCCTGCCCATGGCAGGGAGGTTGGAAATCAGTGATCTTTAATGTCCCTTCCAACCCCAACCATTCTATGATTCTTTGATTAAAAAAAAAAACAAAACAGGCAAACTTAAGGTTGCAGAATTTCTCATGTAGCCTTCCCTGTCATCAGCCAGAGTTTCCATGTCTGAAAGGGATACCGTATCAGAAGCTCTTCTTCATCTCCTGCTGAGTTCTCGATTGGTCTGGACGTGTGGGGCTTAAAACAAACTGACTTGGTGTGCACTTTCTTTGTAATATGGGCACTGTATTGTTTTAGGAGCTTTCCTTTAATTAGCTCGGCTGAAAGCAGTGAGGGGCATATAAAGGATCAAGTTCTTAAAATGTAGCAATCTTTTTATGAAGGCATGATTTTTTTCCTGTTACAAGACTTCCTGCTTTTCACTCAAAATGAACAGGGTTGTATGTTTGCGTTATTCAGAAAGATCTTTTTATTTGTTATTGAATGGATAATAAATGTGGAAAGATTGCATGCCAAAGGGGAACTTCTGGAAAGTTGTAAATAACTGAATGGTTATTAAAATAGGAGACCTTTATCAGACTTCTAGCAGCAACAAATATACATCTAGAATGAAAAGATTCTTTACTAAGCATTTCTAGGTAGTGCTCATTGATACTGTTTTGTGTAGTTAAAATAAATACTTTTAGATTCTTTTACATCATTCCTAGATTAACGAAATTACTCTTTCGTTTAGGCCTTTTTTAGTGTTTTTTTTTAATTAGTAATTAGCTCTCAAAAAATTGTCAAAAGAATCAAAAATTGAAGAGTTTTTCCCCTCGAAATAGGAGAAATACCCAACAAAAAATGTGGTGGAATTTATTTGGGTGGGATGAGATTCAATTTACCTATTCAGATCAGAAATATTCTTTCAGTGGAATGGGTATGGTACACTCACTGAGAATGGTTAGCGAAGGTACTAGTAGGTCCCTTAGTTAGAAGCCTTTTTTGAGTCTTATGTCATTCCAAATAGAGGAGGTAAGGAAAACTTTGCCTCAGGTGTGTTCTATCTGTAATGTGTAGAAGGTGTTGCATTAACCCGAAAAATGGCGATGAGCAGAATTTGCTTATTTGAGTATACCATTTGCTTAACACGTGCATCTCATGTATAACCCATGAGAACGCTACGTGAAGAACATCGAAAAACTTCGTTTTCCCGTCTGTTGGGTCATTTCCACATTACATGCCTGTCATCATTATTTTAATCACAGACACATCGTCAGCATCAGAAGATGAGGGCTCGTTACGTCAGCAAGGGCGGATCGCCTCCACTCCGTTCCAGAGCCATTCCAACGTAGAGCCCTGGCTTAACCGGGTTATTCAGGGCTCCTCCACCTCATCTTCTGCATCCTCCACCTCATCTCATCCAGGAGGGAAACCTGCTGCTGCTTCCAATACTACTGCTACCGCTGCTGCCACTGTGCTTGCAGATCTCATGGCACACATCCAGCTAGGTCAGTGAAGAATGCCTTTGTGGTTGGAATAAAATAAAACTAAAAGTTCCAAAGCAGGGCTAAACACAGAAGTCTTCACTGGAAGGTATATGTAAATAGCCTTAAAATGCACAATCCACAGACCAGGTATGTATGATAGATATGTATTTAATTTCAACCAAACCCGCAGTTCATGACATATGAATATGCATTCTTCTTGGTAAAATGCTTCATTTATCAAGAAACTAAGGTTCATTTTTACTCGATACAGAAGCAGAATTTCAAAGGGATCATATTTTTGGTGTATGCTTTCTCATCTGCATGTTATTTACCCAAGGTAATACTGGGTTAGGGATTTCAAAGGTGACTCAGTTGGTAAACATCCAAAAGACTAGAAAAATCATCCAGAATCTTTTGGAAAGTTAGGAATTCAGACATACTGACAAAGCTAGATTTCAGGCTCAAACATGATTTTTTTTGTTCCTTTAATTAAAATTTAAGTTCTGAATAGTCTTTTATTGTGCAAGTAGCGTGAAAATGTAGTAGTACTGGTAACCCAGAATGTAAATGTGAGTTTTGTCTCAGTCTCTCTGGGATGCTGAACGTCCAGGACTTCAGGTTCCTTTTTTTGTGTCTTAAAATGCAGAGCACTAGTCTTGTGTTTTTGGAAGATATGGTAGGCAGGGAGAAAGGCAATCTCTTCCACCATGGAAATAAATGTTGCAATGTTTTTGTACACTGCACTAAAGATAGTGGATTTATGTGCATGTAACAGGTCTACACTAATGTTAAACAAAGGGCCTAGAGGAGAAACAGTAACTTTGTGTTTTAAATATTTTTTTCCCCAAAGTAATTTAGAAAAATGAAGTGAAGAATGATGTTGGTATTTCACCTGTGGGCTACAGCATGAAGCTCTTGGGCTTCTAGTAATATGCTATAGGCATCATGTAATATGCTTTAGGCACCGTGTGTGTGGTTCCTGGACATTTCAGCTTTTGGCAGTTTTAATACTATACTTAACTGACTTTTTTTAAACTTTATTTGTAACTCTGTACACTCTACAGATAGTTTTTTCTATTTCATTACAGAGAACAGATGTGGTCAGATGAGGAAAACACATTGAAATGATTTGGATTTAAGGTTTTCTGTAAACTTAGAGATAGCAATTAATGTGATACTTCGAGGCACTAATATATTTTGCAGGTGCATGTTCATTTAGCTGGTATGGGTGTTACCTTCAGATTTTGTTGAAAGCCCAGTCGCACATATTCTTTAGACTTTTCTGCTTACATGATACAAACAGTTCACTTCAGTGTGAGGCAGCTGTTCATCACAGGGTTGATTCTCTGCTCTTTCCTAGTTTACCCTCTGAGTTCATCTGCCTTAGAAGTATGGCACATCTGCCTTGGTTTGTAACAGCTATGGGCTTCAAAACGCAACAATGCTTGTAGTTTGTGACCAGGAGTTTTAGGAGTTTCTTCAGATTCCTAAAGCACATTATCAGACGGAGAAAGGAGTATTAACTCGCTAGAGACATTCTGAAAGAGGATCCTCTGGGTCTTCTGTGTGGCTTAGGTGCTGACGGGAACAGGGACTGACTCATGCCATGAATGACATCCCAGTTTTCATAGTGCTGGCAGTTTTCTGCAAGGGAGGCTGAGATGGAAAGAGTTAGTGGCTTGCTTTGTGTTCTGCTTAGTGCTGTTGCCTTAGGAAGCTCCTGCATGGTGAAATGTTGGGTTTTGGTTTGTGTCTTACAAAGCAGTGGACAGCATTTGGCTTTGTTTATTTTTCTGCACTTCATCAGTACAAACATAAAAATAATTGCCTCTTCAGTTAACTTCTGTGGCTTTATTGCTAGTAAAATTTTTCCTGTTTGTACAAAGCATCTTACTGCCTTTAAAGAAATCGATATTTTCATCTTCTCATTTCCAAACTTATTTATAACGAGAAGTTCGCAATTTTTTATTTTTTTTACTTAGTGGACATACGAAAGATGGAATATGTCTACACCTTGCTTTGAGGATGTTCTGTATCTCATATTATGGATTTATAGAAATCATGTTTAACACCTAAAAGTAACAAATAGACTTGGAACGTTAGCCATAATTGCATGTGTGTTTGATTAAATTCTTAATACAGCTGTAAAAACTTAGAAGATACACAGAATGTAACACAGCGTCCTATTATGTCTAATATTTCAGGCCACATAAATGCATATCAAATTTCACAACTAGCTTCTTAAGACCTATCCAACAGGACTATTTAATCATCAAAATAGTATGCAAAATCAAGGCCTTATTAGCATTTCAAAGTCCAGAATTCAGGCAGCCAAATACTGGACTGCATGCAGTGGAGTGGTTTGAAATTTCATTAATGGGAAATAAAGATGCAGTTGGAGGATCTATCAGGGAGGAAGCTCAGAGATCTTTACGAGGTCATCTACTAGAAATATTTACAAAGGTAAAATTTCAAGTGCCTTTGGAAAAAAATTAGTTGTCCTTTTGCATTCCTCATTTCTGAAATGCTTGCCATATTCCATCAATTTTCATTTCTATCTTGGTAACATTGATGCATGTCCAATAACAATTCAGTTGTGACATTTTTCATGCCTGTCTATAGTCTACTTTGTGAAAAGAATATAAAAACTTACTCAGTTCTTACATTGCAAAATTTTTGATTATCAATAAATACCAGGTATACATTCAGAATGGACTCCTTCGATTTGTCCAAGAGCATAAAAGAAGAGTTTGTTTATTTTATCTGTTAATGTAAATGTCCTGACATCAGCAACATAAAAGGCATCTTGCATATTTTAAATACTATGCCTTAATAAAATATGTTGACTATGTACTGAATACAAACAATACATTGTTTGTCTGCTCTGGAAATCTGTGAACAGAGCTATGAGCACTTTGAGCTTCCTGAAAACAGGTGGGGCAATATATGTATTTCACAGCACTGCCTGGACTTCCCTGTGCTTTCTGCAGGATTTGTGACCTGTTGAGGTCCTTCGAGGGGTATCACTGCAGAGCTGCAGGACCCCAAGCAGTTCCTCCAGCACAGTGCAGCAGTTTGTTCTTAAGCTCCTATTGCACTCCTATTTTTACGCATTAGGATTCTGAATATTTCAGGCCTCCAATTCTTGTTTTGTCTTGTTTGAATACTTCACCCAGGTACAGCCATTTCCTAACCTGTGATTTCATTCAAAACCGTTCCATAATCTAGGTCATAATTTTGGAATGTCGTATTCCCTAATCATTGTTCTGCAGCAAAGAAACATGGTGCAGTTCCAAGCAAAGCAGGCATTTGACTTAAGGTTGTTACAAGATGATTCTCAAGGCCCTGTGAGTTTATGAGGATTTGAGAAATGCCTTGCTTTCTCTCTGTAAATATACATTATAAAAAAATATGTATTTATTGCTTGTAGCCCAATATCGTGTCCAGCCACAAATGACCACCTCATGCCTCAGGAAACCCTGTGCTAATTTTTTCTGTTGTAAGCAGTATGTGTGTATAATGTTGATGTCTACACCACAGATTTTTTTGAGGCATCCCAGTTGTTTTAATTCATAGATGCCCCAGTGAGGAGTATACTGTGTCTGTGCAACATAATCAAGAAGCTTTTAAGTACAGTATCATTGTGATACTGTTAAAAACAGGTGATAGGAGAGGCTGTTAAAGGAAAACCATGACTGGTTGTACAAACTGTAGGTGACAGGTTTTTTTAAGTCAGCAGTTACTTTCCTCTGAGGAAGTCTCTTATTTCTCTGTGTTCATCCTCAAGGTGTGTTCAGACCTAAGTGTGCTATCTTTGCCACCTTAACTCTTAATCTGTGTTTCTCAGCAAAAGTCTTCCTCCTACAGCATGCAGGATGTAAATAAGTGCTGCATGTTGTCCTGGGTCAAAAGTTCCCTTTTAAACCTTCTGCTTCTGTCTCTTTCTCTTTCTGTGGGACTTAAACAGTCCTTCAGGTTTTGTGGTGAGACTTTGGATGCCTGCATTTCTTCTGAGAGATGTGAGACAGCCTTTCTTTGTAGACTTGTGCTGTTTACTCATAATGAGTCTCCTTGCCTTCACCTTGAAGTGATGGACTGACTCATCACCACCTTTATTTGTCAGAATTTGTTTGAATCCCGTTGAAAGTTGAAATAGTTCCTCGTCATCCTAGAGAGATATTGTGGTTCCCTTCAGGATTTCCCCTGTATCTAGAAAATTTTGGTTACAGTTTCATTAGAGAAATCAGAGTTTCATTGAAAACACACGAAAAAATAGAGAGAATGCTAACTTTGGATATATTCCTTCTTAGGGTAACTGATGAGCTTCCATGTGTGTCTTCCATTTCTACAGATAACCGCTCTGCACCTCCAGATGTAACCACTGGCCTGGTGAAACATTTACATCATGAACATCCACAGGTAGCATCAGTACGAGGAGTTCCCAGAGGCTACAACAGCAGCATTTTGGAAACTGCAGATGGTGATTGTATTATAAACTTCCTACCTCTCAACCTATGTCCCTGTTTCTGAATAAGCAAGTGCATAACAGAGCTGGATACCCATTGAGTGCTATGTGCTTGCCCCTTCCAAAGCTTTATATAGGAGACAAAACTGTACTACCTTTCCCATGTTCTACTGGTGGGAGCCATGTCCCCATTTCTGCATATTTCTATAGTAAAAGGCAATGTAAGCCCTTTAGTTACAGAGTTGAATTTTACATTGCCTCAAAGGTTTAAATTTCAATAAATACAAATAAGCACATTTATATTTAATTTAAAATAAATATATCATATCTACAAATGAAAATCAGTATTTGACATGGGTTGTGTTGCGATTTTTTTTTTGCTAGCCCTGTAAAGCATTGAAGGATTCACTTATTGTTCCCAAGCTTTCTCAGACTTTCATAAGTGAATAAATATTAAGATGTAGTAAATACCTAGACTCCTGAAGAAAAGAACATTCTTCAGGTTTGTATCAGAATCTCATTGAGTCAGCAGTCTGGAAAGCTAAGTTAAAGTAGCCAAGTAGCTAGGGAACAGCATTGTTTTAAAACAAATAGATCCATGGTTGAAACTGTTAAACTGATTAAAGCCGGGGTCTTTTCCAAACAAGTTGCTCATCTTGAATGACTCTTCTGCCTGAAAGCTGAACTGTGCTTAGAGTGATGTCAGCAACGTGGCAGCATGTGTTTTAGTGTATGTATATTAGTATATGGTAAGTAATATTTTTTTTTTGTTTGCCAGGTGTACCAGTGAATAGCAGAGTGTCCTCTAAAATCCAGCAGCTTCTGAATACTTTGAAACGACCAAAACGCCCACCTTTGAAAGAGTTTTTTGTTGATGATTTTGAAGAACTGCTAGAAGGTTAATTTTCTTTCAAATACATTTTTCACTATGTGTAAGTGGTTCACAAAAGTACTGACACATCCTGGCAAGGGTTTTCTTTTTCTCTTCCCAACAGAAAGTAAATCATGGTGTAGTTGTTTCATTGTTAATATCCTCTTCTTGAAATCCAGAAACTTTCATTATTTTAGAGGTTCAGAGGAATTAAATGCACTGTGTAATACGTCATGACTGCACACTATGTAAAAGGATAGTGCTTGTACATTCTTCGCAGATACTGCTCAGCTAAAGAACACTATTTTCTTCTCTATGCGTGTGTCTAGGTGGAAATAAAAGCATCCTTAACAAATGTAGAAGTTGCTTAGCGATATGTAGCTGCCTTTAAAACCTTAAAGGTTAAATGAAAGTTTTGTTCTCCGTGACATTTCTGAGCAGCTGCTACTAGATTCTCTGTACTATTTGTTTGATACTTTTAAGATACAATGAGATTGCAGTTCTAGTCTTTCACTGAAGATATTTTCAAGCAGACTTTTGTTGAGGTGCTTGTATGTCATTGTGGAGAGCAGAGAGCATCATCTTGAACTTTAATTTTAGTTAATTGCATAGATTGAGTGTGACTTCATTTTGCTAACTAAGATCAAGATATTTCAGCTTTTTGAGCAGCTTGGAGCAGGATTTTAACAGCAGGCTACTCAGAGAGAAAATGGCATACAAGCCCTGCAGCATTCCACAATTGAGATAAATGATCTGGAAATCAAACAAAATATTCTGTGAGCAGTACAGTTTTAGTTATAGATAATCTGTACCAGGAATATTTAATCAGATTGGTTTTTTTAAAATATATATTGTTACAGAAGCACAGTGTCATTCTTTGTCACCTGTGTAGAACTTGGTGCAGCAAAAATAAATATCCAACTGTCACTGAAGCCATTCTCTCTTATAACACTTCCTGATTTGCTGTAGACTTTCATCTAAATAGATGTACAGAACAAAGAGCAGAAAATATAATCTTTACAAAGTAGAGAAAAAGAGTCAACTAGGGATTCAAAATCTGTTCCAGTGCAGTGGCCAGTTCCTTTGAATCATGTGGAAGCAGGACTCCAAAGTGATGATCTTTTTTTTTGTGTGAAGACAACAGATGATTAGCGTAGCATCATTGTAAAGCAGAGGAGAAGGTAATGATAGTTGTGAGGAAGAGGAAAGTGAGAACAGTTCATAGAATAGTCTATTAAGTGTAACTTGAACGTTTTGTAGGGATTGACATTTGACATTTTACTGTGCTCTGGTTTTAGTGCAACAGCCTGACCCAAATCAACCAAAGCCTGAAGGAAATCAAATGAATGTACTGAAAGGTGAACCCTTAGGTGTGGTAACCAACTGGCCACCTTCTCTGCTGGCTGCCCTGCAGCGTTGGGGAACTACTCAGCCGAAAGCCCCTTGTCTGACGGCATTGGATACAACTGGGAAAGCTATTTATACGCTTACATATGGTAAGAGGAATAGACATTTTGTGCAATGAAGAATTTGATTTACTTAAAGAGGGACTGTGCTCATGATAGATACTTTGAGATTGCTGTTAAAATACAAATTATTAGTTCATTTTATTTGAATTTTTTTTTAAGTTAATGAAGGGAAAATTTGTATAGTATTGATTCTTTACAAGTGGCTATTTGTAAATTTTGAACAATTGTGGTGTTTATTTCTTAAAAGAACACTAAAAATAGCCTGTTATAAAATAGGAGGAAGAAAGAGATGACTAATAGTGCACTGTTCAGATTCCTTAAGTCGATATTAAACTTTCGCACCTTGTTGAGTATACTTACAGAGAAGACTTGTACTTCAGGAGTGTACTAAGGATGTTATTGTGGGAGGTGAAACTCGCCTGCATCAATGAACTAAAAGTGTTATAGCAATTGCATTTTTTTAAGACAGTTGTGTTCCTCAGGACAGTTATTTGTAGTAATTCATTGTGCAGTAGGTTAGAATGTTAAAATTTCCTGTTTGCATTCTTACAGATGAATTATGCTTACAGGAAATGTAACTGAGCAACTGTATTAATTTCATTACTTTGCAGTGGAGCTTTGAGAATTGTTTAAAATATCATGTTTAGTTTTAAAAAAGGGAAAGGAAAACACAAACTAACAAGTAACCAAGCTCCAAATTGTACTTAAACTCTCTGCCAACTGCACAGTTCTTTAAAGAACTGGCCATTTCAGATAAAAATTAAAATTTTATTTTTGTATTGGGTCAAGTAAGTAGTTAGATTGTTGTCTTTGTATTTAACAGTTTGGAATAGTTCTTTGTTCCGAGTTATTGAGAGCTGCGTAGGTCACTCTGAGCACTGAAGTGGAGAGATTGAAACAGAAGAAGCACAGAGACAGATATTGTGCCATTTAATCCTACCCTTTGTTTCTAACATTTCAGTTGATTTTTTTGTCTAGCTTAGGATTTTTCTTTTTATCCCAAGCAGTTTGCTTTCTTGAAGAGCCCTTAGGAGGGAGTCTTGTTAAGTGCCATTTGGATATGCAGTTAGGTTTCATCAGCCAGACTACTTCTGTGCGCACATACACTGAAACGTTGGGAGAACTCAGTAGGTTTGTGAGGTGGGATGGCTTTCACAACAATAGTGTTTGCTTTTCTCCCAACTACTTGCTCACGTTCCTGTTGATCGTGTTCTAATACAACCAACTTGCCTAGTTCATATAAGGCACTGGGATTTGCCAATTAAGTGTTAAAATTTTAGTCTCTCTTTTTTAGTTTCTGTACTGTCTTTTTCTCTAGGCAAGCTGTGGAGTCGAAGCTTGAAGTTAGCGTATACCCTGCTCAACAAACTAATCACTAAGAATGCACCACTGCTGAAGCCTGGAGATCGGGTAGGTTTGTTTGAAATGGGACCCTGTGGATAAAATACACAGCGAGGAAAAGCATTAGTTAAAGAAAGCCTTGTAATATACTGTGACTTGTAATAGTATGACAATATCTAGTATTTTTGTTCCTACTTTAAATATGAACCTGAAGGGTTCCCCTGTTGGGAAGCTTTTTTGCACAAGTTAAAAAGCAGCCCTCCCTTCCAAAGCAATGACGGAGAAAAATTCTTGTTATTTTAATGTATTTTTGTAGGTAGCTCTCGTATTTCCTAATAGTGATCCAGTTATGTTTATGGTGGCATTTTATGGATGTCTCCTGGCAGAACTTATTCCTGTCCCAATAGAAGTTCCACTAACAAGAAAGGTAAGCAAATGCATTTGACATTTTTAATAAATGAATAAAGTTGGAGGGTATGTCTAAACGCTCTTGGTTTTATATGGGACCCCTCAGAGCCTGCACTTCTGAAAGCATCGGTAGAACTACTCAGTGTCCGTTACATGTTTGGAAACTGTTTAATTTTTAGTTAGGGAAGGGGGGAAATAGTATGGAGTTAGTAAGTTAACTATTTTAGGATATGTAATTCTAGAAATTATTTTAATTCATTATTTTTTAAAGGATGTGTGAAAGTGTTTCACAAAATATAACACAGAAAATGCTGTTTTTTCAGTCTCACACTGAGTAATGAGAGCACAGACAGGACACCCTAGTTGCTGGAAATATTGGTATAATCCCACATACATATATTATTAGGGAAGAGCTGAAAAGCTACAGGCTCTGCTCTTCAGTGCTTCAGGACTCAGAAACAGCATCAGCTCTGTGTTTTACCAGAACTTATAAACATTCCTATTGGATTGGAGAGGGATGCACAACCATTGCTTTTGACACTACTTTACTACCATTGCTTGCCAGATCTACTTGTAAATGTAGCTTAATTGGCACTAAGCAAAACTAAACCTTTTAAGCACAGACTTTTATCTTCCCTAAAAGGTCTTACGGGCTAGAATTTTTTTTTCTCTGTAATATAAATTGGCTTAATATTTTTCTAAACGTGGAAAAGTTATGGTAAACTGTACAAAAGCTTCATTATTTGTGAATGAATTTTGTGTATTTATAAAACATTATTTCTCTGTAGGATGCTGGCAGCCAGCAGATTGGATTTCTTTTGGGCAGCTGTGGGGTAACACTAGCTTTAACCACTGATGCCTGTCAAAAAGGCCTTCCTAAAGCTCAAACTGGTGAGGTGGTTACATTCAAAGGTATGTTTTTAAGGTACTCAAATTTCTTCATGGGATAAAGAGTGTGGGTATCCATTGTTGCTATTAAACAGCAACCTTTGAGTTTGCGCACGTGCTTCTAGCTCACATATGGAGAACTGCCATATAAAGAACTGCTTCCATTATATAGACAGTACTCAGTGCTGCTCCTTCCAATCAGGGGGGCGATGCTGCAACTTTTGATTGCCTCCTGTTCTTATCCCTGAATACTGGGAAAAAAAAAAAGGTTTTGGAATTGTAATGACAGTAACTTTTCTTTTCCTTGAAGGCTGGCCTCGTCTCATTTGGTTTGTGATTGATGGGAAGCATCTGGCAAAACCGACTAAAGACTGGCATCCACAAGTACGGGATGCCAGTGCTGAGATTGCTTACATTGAGGTGATCTAGTATAATATGCCTAACTTACGGTTACTGTATTGTAGTTCGTCACTGCATGTTTTTCCCTTTAACCTCTTGATGCAGTAAAAGAGATGACCATAATATTTTTGACTGTGAAACAAGACTGTTAACCTGTTGCTGGGCAAACTGTTTGAGTGGTTGTCTTGAATCAGATTGAAAATTGAGTATAATTGGCATTTTTGGATCCCTAGGACAATTTGTTTAATGGAAGTGGAGAAACAGTCAGATTTCATATGATAGTAGTATATTCTCTGAACATAAGTATATGTTTTACTGTACATTTTTGATTATTTTTTTTTAAACTCACTTCGTTTTTATAATAAAATATTATTTCAGTTCCCTGCTGTAAATTTTCTAGATTTTTGTTGTTAATCTAATGCTTGTGTAAACTTTCTCTTTTCAGTACAAAACTAGTAAAGAGGGCAGCACAGTGGGCATTACTATATCTCATGCTTCCATGCTGGCACACTGTCATGCATTGACTCAGGCATGTGGTTATTCGGAAGGTAAGTTAGATAGGTACAACTTTAAAATGATACTCAAAGGTTTGAATATGCAGACAATTTATGTTGCAAAATCATGATTACTGTCTTAAAAGAACTTCAAATTGGCAGTAGTAGGTTAGACCATAAAGAAGGAGACATACATCCTCATTCATAGTCGATGTGATATGTCAAGGACATTAAGAAGCCACTTTTGGAATCGTAATCAACGTGTATTAAAAATTCTTTAACCCAACAGCCTTACTGATTTTATTCAAGGGTTTGGATTTTTCAGTCATAATACATTTCTTTATTCAATGGCAAGAGCTATACTGATTTTTCATCCTCTTGAAAACAGTTTTGCAACAAATTGGTATTGCTGTCTCTAGTGTCTTTTAAACACACAAAGACACTTTATGAAGTCATAAGGTGAGATGCTCACAGGCAGAGTTAGAGGAGCCCTCCCACCAGAAATTGAGGGAACTTTCTTAGACTAATCCTAGAGGTCATTTGGGCAGCTTGGATCTCTTTGAAGAGTTTGGATGCTGCCAGTTTTCGTCTATAAGCCCTGGGCCACACAGCTTGTTACTGGCCTCCAACTAGATCTTGTGCCACCAGTCACAACCCTCTGGGTCTGGACATTCAGCCACTTTTCAGTCGACCTCTCTGTCTATTCATCCAGCCCATACTTCAGCAGCTTCTCTGTGAGGATCATACAGAGTCTGTTGTAAGATGCTCTGAAACTGCTGGCTGCTTTCTCCAGCAAATCCAGTTCTATGCGTTGCACTTTTCCTGAGGGTTTAAAAGTAATGAGGATATGGAAGATTCACATTTCATAGGGTTGTAGAATGGTTAGAGGTAGAAGGGACCTTAAAGGTCATCAAGTTCCAACCCCTCTGCCGTGGGCAGGGATGCCTTCCACTAGACCAGGTTGCTCAAAGCCCCATCCAACCTCCCCTACAATGGATGTGATATGCACAACTTCCAGTGTCTCCCCACAATCAGAGTATAGAATTTATTCCTAGTGTCTGATCTAAATTTACCCTCTTTCAGATTAAAGCTGTAAAAACTCACTGATGCAGAGCCCCTCTCCTTTTTTATTGGGGGCCCCCTTTAGGTACTGGAAGGCTGCTGGAAGGTCTCCCCAGAGCCTTCTCTTCTCCAGGCTGAACAACCCCAACTCTCTCAGCGTGTCTTTATAGGAGAGGTGTTCCAGGCCTCTGATCATCTTTGTAGCCTTTCTCTGAACTCACTCTAGCGGGTCCATGTCCTTATGTTGGGGGCGGAGTACAGGAAGAGAATCACCTTCCTCGATGTGCTGGCCGCCCTTCTTTTGATGCAGCCCAGGAGACAGCTGGATTTCTAGGCTGCCAGCCCGTATTGCCAGCTCATGTTGAGCTTCTTGTCCACCAGTGCACCCTCAAGTCCTTCTCCCCAGGGCTGCTCTCAGTCCATTCTCTGCTCAACCTGTATTTGTGCCTGGGATTGCCGTGACCCAGGTGTGGGACCTTGCGCTTGGCCTGGTTGAACTTCATGAGGTTTGCCCAGGCCCACCTCTCAAGCCTGTCCAGGTCCCTCTGGATGGCATCCTTTCCCCTCCTGTGTGTTGACCATGGCATACAGCTTGGTCTTGTCAGCAAACTTGCTTAGGATGTACTCAATTGTACTGTCACCAACAAAAATGTTAAATAGTACTGGTCCCAGTACCAACCCCTGAGGAACAGCACTCATCACTGGTTTCCACTTGGACATCGAGCCATTGACAACAAATCTTTGAGTGTAGCCATGCAGCCAATTCATTATTCACCATGTGGTCCATCCATGTCTCCAAATCCATGTGTTTCCAATTTAGAGACAAGGGATGTCATGTGGGACAGCGTCAAATGCTTTGAATAAGTCCAAGTAGAGGACATCAGCAGCTCTTCCTTTATCTACCAACACTGTTGCACTGTGGTAGAAGGACACTAAATTTGTCAGGTATCATTTGCCCTTAGCAGAGGTGTTTTGGCTGTCACCAGTTACCTCCTTATTTTCCATGCTCCTTAGCATGTTTTCCAGGAGATCAGCTCCATGATCTTGGTAGACACAGAGGTGAGACTGAGTGGTCTATAGTACCCTGAGTCTTCCTTTTCTTCCTTGAAAATGGCGGTTACGTTTCCCCTTTCCCATCAGTGGGAACTTCACCAGGCTGCCACAACTTTTAAAATAACATGGACAGTGGCTTAGTAATTTCATCCGCCAGTTCCATCAGGACCTGAGTATGGATTTCATCAGGTCCCATGGACTTCCGGTACCTTCAGGTTCCGCAGAAGGTCTTGAACCTGATCTTTTCCTACAGTTTCTCATTCTCCTGGTTCCTGCTTTTGCATTCTGTGACTTGGTCAGTGTGGCTAGAGCCCTAGCCGGTGAATACTGAGACAAAATTTTTTCCTTATGTACAGGCTCATGAATGGACTATGCGCCTGTCTCAGAGCAACTGGACCTCTCAGTCACTCAGAGAATTAATTGATAAACAACTGACTTAGTGAAGTGTTTTATTTATTGGGAAGTAGCTGTGTACATTCTGAAAAATAAAAAAGAACACTAGATACCCCAAGAACAATTTCTTCTGCATCCTCAGCAACATGCGAGTTTCACTTCATCAACACAAGATATCCCTCTAAAATCAGGCTGAATCTTTGGTTTAAAATCTTTGTTCTGTTTTTTTGAAATCATGTAAGGGGTTCAAATTTCTCAGAGAAAACACTAAAGAAAGTTTAGTACAGCCATGGTAATATTTATCACTAATTCTTTCAAATATAGCTGAATTTTTCCAGTTCAGCTGAAAAAGTTTGTATCAAAACTAAAGTTTTGGTTTGCATATTTCATTGTCGAATGTAACGAACACATGGAAGTAGTATTACAATGATAAAAGGGTGATAAATACTTTGTAATAATCTAGTTTAAAATTATAATTTAAAGATTATTGTTTTAAGTAAACTAAGACACCAGCTTGAGCAGCCTGTTACAGACAAGAAGACATGGCAACGTAGCTTTGATTTCTTAGCAGTATTGGAAGTTTCATATTTTCTTTAACAAATATTTTGAGTTCTTAAATATTCTTATAATTCTGCTTCTTAAGTCTTACGTTTTTTCTTTCACTTTCAGCTGAAACACTAACAAATGTCTTGGATTTCAAAAGAGATGCTGGCCTTTGGCATGGAGTATTAACAGTGAGTATTTAAATGAATGAAAAAAAACTACAGCAGATTGCTTTTCTCAGAGGTTAGAGCATTGGTATCATATGTCATAATCTCTCTCAAACTATTTATATTTCAGTATTTATGTAGGTGTTACTTTTTCAGCAACAGACGATACAGGCATATATTTTATATTTTTACTGGCTATAGACATAGTTTTCACTATTAGTTAAATGTGGGAGTTATGCTGTAGCTCTGTAGTTGTGATTTTTTTTTTTAAAGTACTGGTACATGCTGTGTATTCAAGTAATCTGAAAGTTTGTTTTTAATATTTTTCTCATAAGAGTGTTATGAACAGGATGCATGTCATCAGTATTCCCTATGCATTAATGAAAGTTAATCCACTTTCCTGGATACAGAAAGTCTGCTCATACAAAGGTAACCTTGAAGTTCTTTTGCTTAACCCATCTCTTTTTGGATGACTAAAAAAAAAAAATTAATTTGTTTGTATAAAATGTCTGCTGCATCTGAGGCCGCTGCTGATTTATCCCCCTAACTTTCTTTGCCACAGCTTTAGCACTCAGGTACTCCATTTTACTGCTATATGTACTGATAAATTCATTGATGAGTGATATTGGTGGCTTCTTCTGATAGATCTTTAGAGAAACTGTATTTCTTATCTCAGTATTTGAATTCATAGTAAACATTTAAATTCTGTAATCAAGTCCATCTGGAGACACTGAGTATACGTGTGTCATAGTTGTTAAATATTTGGCATTTGTTTTTGTTTTATATGTTTGTAAATTGTTTACAACAATATTTGCATGATTTTTTAATTGTTCTTTATTTTGTTCTGCATATGCACCATAGTTATTGTTTTTATTTGCAGCCCGCGTAGCAGTAGTAAAGTCACGTGACATGCACTGGTCGCTTTTGGCTCAGAGGGATCAGAGAGATGTCAGTCTGAGCTCTTTACGAATGTTAATAGTGGCAGATGGAGCTAATCCATGTGAGTACAAATTCATTTTCTGAGTGTCAGGCTGTCATGGTTTGGCCTCAGCCTGCAGCAGAGAGCCATGCGGCCACTCTCTTACCCTCCCCACAGCCGTGAGAGGAGAATCAGAAGAAAAAAGCAAAACTCATGTGTTGGGTCAAAGGCAGTTTAACAGAACAGCAAAGGGAACAAGAAAAACAATAACACTGATAGAGGAATATGCAAAAATGATTATGATACCATCGCTCACTGGCCAAACCCAGGACACCCCAGTCTGCTGCAGGCAGTGACTTCCTGACCCCCCTCCCTCAGCAGCTCCCTCCCAGCTGTAGACTGGGCATGGCTAACATGGTTTGCAATACCCATGTTCCTGCTAAGTCCTGGGGCAAATTAGCCCTGTCCCCATTGGAACCAGGATATTATCAGTCCAAGGTTAACTAAAGCACACTGTAAGTCACAGAACTCTGGGTCTGCACTGTAGGAGCTCAGCAGCACTGGCTATAGTTCATTTTCAGTAAAACAGAGACAGTAGCAGTATTTCTTTGCCAAGGACATTAGGGCAAAACTTTCACAGAAAATGTTCTGAAGAATCTATTTCTTATATAAAGAATAATTGGCAATGTAATTTGAAAGAGGCTTTCAAAATTTCAAGTAAATCATAATGTTGATTTTGAAGTGGTTGCTCATGTATTGCATGAAGACATAAAATCTTTGAGTTACTGTGTGTCTGATTCTGTACATGCCCCTAGGGCTTGTGTCAATCATGTGCAAGGACATAAAAATGGGACCAGTCACAGCCTTAACTCAAAACTATGACAGCTATTAACTAGAGTATGCGGTAGGTTCTTGCCTTTTTTTGTCAATCATATGGTGGTGGTTTACAGTAATCTGAGAAAGCAGCTCAGAGATTTTTTTCCAACAGGCAAGAATATACTTTAGTTGCTTAACTTTGCTGTTCTCATATAACAGAAAATCAAGGATATTTCTGATTCCTTGGAATTGCATGTTGAGAATTCAGCAAGTTGTGATGGCAGAGGATGAAAGCTTGAAATGATCTTGCTTAGATTATACTTGTAAGGGCCGTTTCAGAGCTGATGCTTAAGAAGTTCAGTAGTTCATTCTATAGTAAAATACTATTTGCATCCTAGTGATACTACTGCTTGTTCGTTGCTGTTTGCACTTCTTAGCTACATTTAGCTGTGCAAATTAATTTTTGTAACTTCATGTTTTCATCAGTGCTATACTCTTAGATGAATTGATCTCAAATTAAACCTAGGGTGTAGTATAAGAAGTTTGCTGGTTTGCATTATGTGCTGCAATTCCGCAATTGTAAAATACAGAGCTGTAGGAGAGGAGATACGCTCTTATGTTTTGGGCTGACTGCTAAAGGCTGGGTAGAGTTCTAAACTGAAATGAAGATATGGCAGAAGCATTAGTTTCTAAATTTAGTTTCTAAGTTTCTAAATGCTTTGCTTCTGTGACCTCTATAAGAAACACTCATATAGGAACTATATAGGAAACAGATACAGTTACCCTTAGTGACAAAATAGTCCCAGCACTGAAGGACTTTCCCTAATGTTAAGTGTTCCAGAATGCTACCAGAGAGAGAGTATGCAGTTGCGAATTTAATTCAGTGAAGTAGTTGTTAACCTCTGAAGTTTTTTTTCCCTACAAATCTAACATCTGATAGACTGGAAAGTATATTTTTTGTGCATAGATGTAACCACATTTGTATAGCTGAGCTGAGAGTAAACATAGACTTTGAAATCTTGCAGCACAAACTTTCCTACCCTTGGCAAAATGTTACCAATTGTGTGATTTTTCTTTTTAGGGTCAATATCTTCATGTGATGCATTCCTGAATGTATTTCAGTCCAGAGGTTTGAGACCAGAAGTAATCTGTCCCTGTGCTGGTTCTTCAGAGGCACTAACTGTTGCTATACGCAGGTAATTCTCTTTTCTGAGAAATGAACTGAAGCATTTCTTGACTGTTTAAGTCTATCTGGTGCTAAAATGGTAGTCACAAAAGATGATTAGCCACATAAAAATGCCCAAAGACCTAGACAGAGGAAGTCTGAGACGCATGGTTATCTCCTTCCCCAATAGATGGGTGATTTTTGTTTTGTTTTCTTTAAAAAGTTTAATATTTTCTAAAGGTAATCAACCATAAGGGTGTTTTTTACTACTTGGGAAAGTGAGGTCTTTTCCTCACTGACATTGCTGGAGAACATGCCCCAGGAATCAAGAATTACTTATTGGGGAGAAAGAAAATGCTGAATCTTCAGGTAATAACTTATAAACGATGTTGTGTAAACATGGAGCTAACAAAAGGTGAAAAACTACTTGTAACTGGCCTGAAAAATACCACTGAATTTCTGGAGATAGCAAGAGATGCTCTGTAAAAAAGGAAATTAGGAATAGACATATGGATGGGAATATGCTGGAATTTTTTGACAGTTTTTTTGATCAAATGTGCTTTTTCAGAAAGTCAGTTTCAAGAAAACTTGCAAAAAAAAGTTTGAGATTTCAGAGAGTACTTTCTCTGGTGGGAGTATTGACATTTCCCCATTTTTAAAAAGTGGGTTTAAAAAACTATTGTTTTTAATTTTAAGCAGCACCTGGAATCTTTTATTCTGCTCCACCCTGAAATTTGAATGGTTGCACAAAATGGAGTTGTTGATCCTCAGAGTAAGAAGTGCCAAGCCCTCTAAACAGTTCCAAATTTTTCCTGTTGTTTAGGAAATTTGGTCTTTGAATGGTTATTCTTGACACTTCTTTGCTCATAATAGAACTAAATCCTCTCTGTAGTATTTTTAGAGTGGGGAAAAACTATGTGATGTTTTATTGTAGATCTTCTTTCATGTAGTTAAAATGTTACCAGTCCTGAACTCTTGTTCAGGATGAGAGACCATTATTGCTCTTCAAAATGAGAAGCCGTTATTTCTCTTTACCTTTACAAGCCTGAGAGACTTGCACAGTGTTTTTGATGACCACTGGTCTGCTGATTCTTATCTGGTTTGACTTTCTGTTTTTTAGACCTCCAGAAATGGGTGGGCCTCCTCCAGGAAAAGCAGTATTATCTATGAATTGTCTGAGTTTTGGTGTGATAAGAGTGGATACAGAAGAGAAGTTGTCTGTGTTAACTGTACAGGATGTTGGTCAGATTATGCCTGGAGGTAGGAAAGCATTTCATTCAGACTTAAGGGTGCTTCACATATGATAACTTGTGCTGTTGAAATAAGTAAAAATGTCAAGTGATAAATACCTTCAAGGTAGTATCACTTACATTTTGATGCATTATCTAAACACCTGCTGATTAAGTACTGTTTCTATTACATTATTCAATGTTTTCAGTAGAGAATAAGCAATGATAAATTTGAATGAACATAGGTTTTGGTATGGCCAGATGCTTTTCGCTTATCTGCAGAGTTGTGTTATTATTCACTGGTTAGGAGTAGTACTAACTAATATACAAGTATTTAATAGCAAATACGGCAGGACAAAATGTGAAGCGTAGTAAGAAGTGCCATCTTTCATGCAAAAGTGATTGTCCACGTTTAGAATAGAATAATTTCTGTTGGAAGAGACCTACAATGATCATCTAGTCCACTTGGCTGACTTCTTCAGGGCTGACCAAAACTCAAAGCATGTTACTATGGGCCTTGTCCAAATGCCTTTTGAATACTGACGGTCTTGGGGTGTCAACTGTCTCTCTGGGAAGCCTGTTCTTGTTTTTGACCGCCCTCTCAATAAAGAAGTGCTTCCTAATGTCCAGTCTAAATCTCCCCTAGTGCAACTTCAAACCATTCCCACGCGTACTATCACTGTATCCCAGGGAGAAAAACTTAGCACCTCCCTTTCCACACCCCCTGCTCAGAAAACTGTAGAGAGCAATGAGGTCACCCCTCAGCCTCTGTTTCTCCTAGACAAACCCAAAAGCCTTAGCTGCTTCTCATAGGACATGCCTTCCAGCCCTTTCACCAGCTGTGTTGCCCCTCTCTGGAAAAATTCACATAGCTGGGATCATAGAGACTTGATGGAATACAGTCCCTTTAGGAAGGATGAGAGGACGAGCTGACCTTTCTCTGAGAGAATAGTTGGAATGCAGGAGCTCACATGAGGATGGATGAGAAACCAGCTGAGAGCTTATAGGCTAAGGATTAAAGAGCAGATCAGTATGGGTGACATTGTAGTGAGTGTGTGCTGTAGACTGCCTGACGAGGAGGAACAAGTATATGAGGCCTTCTGCAGACAGCTAGAAGCAGCCTCATGACATGACAGACCATAAGCAATCCAAGAGGTTCCTGGAGAGCATAAATGCTAAATTCCTAACCCAAGTGATAGGGGAGCCAACGCGGAGAGGGTCTTTGCTGACCTTCATACTCACAAATGAGGAGACATTTGTTGGGGATGTGAAGATTGAAGGCTACAGTGACCATGAGATAGAAGAGATCAGGATCCTGAAAGAACAGAGCAGGACAAAAGCAAGGTCATAGTCCTGCACTCCAGGAGAGCGGTTTGGCCTCTCCAGGGAGCTGCTTGGTAGAGTCCCATAGGATAAGGCCCGGGAGGAAAGACGGGCCCAAGAAAGCTGGATCCTCTCCTCGAAGACTGAGAGCAGTCCATCCCAAAGAGCTAGAAGTTGGGCAAAAATGGCAAGAGTCCTGCATTGATGAACTCGGAGCTCCTGTCAGGAATCATAGAATTGTCTAGGTTGGAAGGGACCTTTGAGATCATCTTGTCGAATCATCAAACTAGCTCTGATAAAACTACAGCCTGTTACTAAACCATGTCACTGAGCACTATGTCAATCTGTCTTTTAAATATTTCTAAGGATGTTGCCTCAACCGCTTCCCTGGGCAGCCCATTCCAATGCTTAATAACCCCTTCAGTGTAAAAAATTTTCCTGATATCCAATCTGAACCTCCCCTGACACAACTTGAGGCCATTTCCTCTTGTATTGTCACCTGTGACTTGGGAGAGGAGACCAGCCCCCGCCTTCTACATCTTCCTTTCAAGCAGTTGTAGGGGAGTGATAAGGTCTCCCCTCAGCCTGCTCTCCTTCCGGCTTAACAACCTCAACTCCTTCAGCCTCTCCTCATAAAGCTTACTCTCCAGACCCCTCAACAGCTCTGCTGCCCTTCTTTGGACCTGCTCCAGCACCTGAATGTCTTTTCTGTGGTATGGGACCCAAAACTGTACACAGTACTCAAGATGGGGCCTCACCAGTGCTGAGTAGAGGGGGATGANTTTCACCACAACTTTCTGTGCTCAGTCCTCCAGCCAGTTTTTAACCCAGTGGAGAGTACTCCCGTCCAAGCCATGGGCAGCCAGTTTCTCTGGAGGATAATGTGGGAGACTATCAAGAGCCTTACTAAAGTTTGGGTAAACCACTTCCACAGCTTTTCCCTCATCTACCAAGTGGGTCACTTTGCCGTAGAAGGAGATCAAGTTTGTTAAGTAGGACCTGCCTCTCATGAACCTGTGCTGGCTGGTCTTGATCACCTGGATGTCCTTCATGCCCTGCATAATGGCACTTAGGACGATATGTTCCATGACCTTCCCGGGCACCGAGGTCAGACTGACAGGCCTGTAGTTCCTTGGATCATCGTTCTGACCCTTCTTGTGGATGGGTGTCACGTTTGCTAGATGCCAGTCAGTGGGGACCTCCCCAGTTTACCAGGACTTCTGGTAAGTGATGGAAAGTGGCTCAGTGAGCGCTTCCACCAGCTCCCTCAGTACCCTTTGGGTGGATCCCATCTACCCCCATAGACTTATTTATATTGAGGTGTTGGAGCAGGTCCCTCACCACCTCTCTTTGGATTAGGAGGGCTTCATTCTGCTCCCCACCCCTATCTGCCAGTTCAGGGGTCTGGATACTCCAGGAGCAACCTACTCTACTACTAAAGACTGAGGCAAAGAAGGCATTAAGTACCTCAGCCTTCTCCTTTGTTATTATCGTACATCCCACATCCAAAAGAGGATGGAGGTTATTCTCTTGAGTCCTCCTCTTGTTACTAATATATTTACAGAAATTCTTTTGATTGTTCTTAACATCTAAGGCCAGGTTCAGTTCTAATTGGGCTTTAGTCTTTCTAATCTTTTCCCTACATAGCCTTATAATACCTTTGTAATCTTCCTGAGTGGCCTACCCTTTGCTCCAAAGGCCATAAACTCCCATTTTTCCTTGAGTTATGAATATATCTCTTTGTTCAGCCAGGCCTTTTTCCATGATGGCCTTTTCCCCCCATGACTTGCTTTACAGTGCACAGGGACAGCCTGCTCCTGCACTTTTAAGACTTCTTCCTTAAGAAACGTCCAGCCTTCATGGATTTCTTTGCCCTTCAGGACTGCTTCCCAAGGGACTCTCTCAAGCAGATTCTTGAAGAGACCAAAGTCTGTCCTCCAGAAGTCCATGATGGCAGTCCTGCTGGCTCCTCTCCTTGCTTCTCTGAGAATTGAGAACTCTATTAGTTCATGGTCACTGTGCCCAAGACGGCCTCCAGCTGTCATGTCCCCCATGACTCCTTCTCTGTTGAAAAACAGCAGATCCAGCAGTTCTCCCTCCCTAGAGCAGAAGGGCAGAATCACCTCCCTCAACCTGCTGGCCACCCTTCTTTTGATGCAGCCCGGAAGACGGTTGGCTTTCTGGGCTGCCAGCGCACATTGCCAGCTCATCCACCAGTACACCCGCAAGTCCTTCTCCCCAGGGCTGCTCTCAGTCCATTCTCTGCCCAACCTGTATTTGTGCCTGGGATTGCCATGACCCAGGTGGGGGACCTTGCACTTGGCCTGGTTGAACTTCGTGAAGTTTGCACAGGCCCACCTCTCAAGCCTGTCCAGGTTCCTCTGGATGGCATTCCTTACCTCCAGCATGTTGACCGCACCACAGAGCTTGGTGTCATTGACCGCTGATGGAACTGACCCCTGAGAAACACTACTCGTCACTGGCTTCCACTTGGACATTGAACTGTTGCCTACAATCCTTTGAGCGCAGCCATCTAACCACTTCCTGATCCACTGAGCGATTCATCCATCAAATCTGTGTCTCTCCAATTTAGAGACAGGATGTCTTGCAGGACAGTGTCACACACTTTGCGTCAGTTCAGGTAGATAATGTCTGTTGCTCTCCCTGTATCTGTCAATGCTGCAGCGCTATCTTAGAAGGCCACCAAATTTTTCAGTATGATGTGCCCTTTGTGAAGCCATGTTGGCTATCCCCAGTCACCTCCTCGTTTTCCATGTGCCTTAGCAGAGATTCCAGGACAACCTGCTCTGTGATCTTGGTGGACATAACAGTGAGACTGAGCGGCCTGTAGTTTCCCGGGTCTTCCTTTTGTCCCTTTTGGAAAATGGCAGTTATGTTTCCCCTTTTCCAGTCAGCGGGGACTTCACCAGACCGCCACGGCTCTTCAAATATAATGGAAAGCAGCTTAGCAACTTCTTCCATCAGCTCCCTTAGGACCCGAGGACAGATTTCATTAGGTGCCATGGACTTACTTAGCTTCAGGTTCTTTAGAAGGTCTCAGACCTGGTCTTCTCCTACAGCGGGTGGTTCCTCCTTCTCATTGCCCTTGTTTTTGCCTGCTCCTTCAACTCAGGAAGCGTGAGGAGAGAGGCTGGCAGCGAAGACTGAGGCAAAACAGTTGTTGAGAACCTCAGCCTTCTCCTCATCCGTCATTACCACTTTGCCATTCTTGCTCATCAGGGGAAGCACACATTCTTTAAACTTCCTTTTCTCATTGACTTACCTGGAGAAGCCCTTCTTGTTATTCTCAGGTACCTTGCCAGGTCGACCTGCAGCCACACCTTGACCTTCCTGACCTCGTCCCTACACAACTGGTCAACATCCCTATACTTTTCCCAGGTCCTGCCTGAACTGCCTGTGCAGTTCCTTCTTGCCTTTCAGTTTGACTAGCAAGACCCAACTCAGCCATGCTGGTCTCCTCCCTTTCTTGCCTGATTTTGTACACCTGGGGGTGGAGAACTCTTGTGCTCTATGGAAAGCATCCTTAAAGATCTGACAGCTCTGTTCTGCTCCCTTGCCCCCAAGGACTGTTTGCCAGGGAGTCCTTTTTGACTAACTCCTTGAAGAGATGAAGGTTTGCTTTCCTCCAATTCAGAGTCCTGACTGTGCTCTGTGTCTGTCACGTATCCCTTAGGAGTGTGAACTCCACCAGGGCATGATGGCTGAAGCCCAAGCTGCCTCCAGGCTTGACATCCCTGATGAGTTCACTTGCACTGGTGACTATCAGTTCCGGTATGACAACCCCTGGGGTGGACCTGTCTATTTCCTCTCTTAGGAAGTTATCGTCAAGGCACTCCGGGAACCTCCTGGTTTGTCTGCAGCTCACCATGTCCGGG
Source organism: Thinocorus orbignyianus (assembly GCA_013400375.1). Lineage (NCBI taxonomy): Eukaryota > Metazoa > Chordata > Aves > Ciconiiformes > Thinocoridae > Thinocorus > Thinocorus orbignyianus. The sequence goes on from VXBW01001855.1 coordinate 208,799, forward strand.
TGGCTGAAATTCCCCAGCAGGACGAGAGCCTTCGAGCATGATGCCTCCTGTAGCTGGAGTAAGAAGGGACGTCCTCTTGATCAGGCGGCTGACAGCAGACACCAACAACGAGATTCCCCTTGTTAAATTTGTCTGCAAAGACCCAGAAGATGGTCAGCTCTAACTAGATTCTGTGTCTCAACAGAATGGTTATTTTTCAACTTCAAGTAGAATACAGATGGCATGGACTACTACTGCTGTCTGATTTGACTGTTTAGTCTATAGATGTCCTCTTGTAACCTCACTGCAGTTTAACTGTTCTCCCAATCCTCTGCTTCAATTACGAGTTAGTCACAGGAACATGGAGGGAAGAAGATTGCATGCCCTTCAGGTAGTCATGGATCCTTTGGTGTACCGTCTGAGGCTGAACTTTATGTTGGTCTGGTTTTTGATAATTCAAAAAAGTGGTATTTGACAAAAGATCAGTTAAAAATCTTTCTTTGGATCAATTCATCACATGGAGTTCCTCCTGGTTTTGATGTAGACTTGCTGTCTGGACAGGGTGTGCTTGACTACACTAAGGCACAAAGGAGCCTACAATTGTGTTGCACCTTAAGCTGCTCTTCATAAATCAGCCATTACAGCTGTAAGTCCAGTTGCTTAATCTTCTGTAGTGTATTTGCTCAGTGGTGGGTTCAAGTCTGCCTTATGATGGTTGAAGAATGTTCGCAAGTAGTTGGGCAACTTGCTGAATTAGCTCTTTTAAAACTGATCAGCATTAGGCTAACAGCATCTGGGACAGATTAGCTTCAATTTGACCAAACAATAAAAATTCCAGGTCTGAAGGTATATTTTACCAAAAATCTCTCTGCATGTTTGTTAAGTCAGAATATAGGCAATAGAATTCTTTCTAGAGGATAATCCAATGACTTTGTTCCATGTGGCTTTCTCTTAAAATATATATAAATTTTTATAAGCTTTCAGAGTAGGAAGAAAATAAAAATGCTAGTAGTTATTTATAGATGTGTGCCAAATGAAAACATATCAATGACCTAATAAAATTTAATGACTTATTTTCAAAAGAGTCTGCATGTACATTCTAATAGTAGATATACTTGTGCCTTACCTTGTAAGATTTATGCTTTTCCCTGTGTAGTACTCATGGAGGATGTACTCTGTCCATTCACATTTGATGTTTGGCATACAGGAGAGAACATACCACCATTTCCTTTCCTGATAGTTGCCCTCTTTAATTACTCTGCTGACTGATGAGCCTTGCTCTTTGTCTGGTTCTAGGGTTTTTTTTTCCATTCCTGAGGTTACTTTGCTTTCACCAAAGGCCTAATTTGAGTCAGATGCTGTCCATAGCTTTGTTCCATCTTGTGATCTGTGCTGAATACATTTCAGGTCTTAGAAGTAACTACATGGCCTAGTCTTACAAACATTTTACAATATAAGAGCTCACATTCCTGAATTTTGTTTGATCAAACATGCTGTGAAAGTAGTCTCTCAGCCAGGAACTGGTAGTCATGCTGAGACTTGCTCAGTCAAGCCAAAATACTTCAATCTCATTATCCTTGAAAGTCCCTGGCCTACTTTGTTCAGGAACCAGTTGGTTAAAAGGCCATGGATAAAGTATACAATTTCACCTTTCTTTTTTTCTGTTTGTTCTGAGATACTGAGTTCACCTCCTCAGGAGATCTTATTCAACAAACCCCTCAGCACCAGCATTATCATGTCTCATGTCACTGTCATTGAAGCTGTTGGCCACTCTTGATGCCACATTCTCTTTACCCTTGGCTGTTTACTTTCATTACCTACTGTGAATGCTAATCACAAGAGCCACCAGGAAAGTACAAGCATCCACAAAGAAATCTTCCCATCAAAGATAGCAGGGGAATTCTTAAATGAGACTCTAGTATGCATTCCCGTGGAATCTTCTGTACAGCTCCTGGAGGGATGATGTTTTACCTCACCTGTTGACCACCTTCAGCTATTTTGCATGGTTTCTGTCTGGGATTGACATTGCTAAAAAGCAATATTTGGCTCATAACAATCTTTAGTTTGTTTTTTCAAATTGGATTGGTAAAGTTGTAGGGAGAGTAACAAACCTCTCTTCTTCTGCCTGTTTTGTGCCTCCAACTTTCCCATCAACAGGCATGCAATTGTCATGTCATTTGTCATCTCAGAAGCTTATTATACCTTATGCTTGCACCTGGATATGGATGCTCATGGTATTCAATTAATTTTGCCTCCCTGCTACTTCCTGTCTAAATGTTTCCGTTCTTCTATAGTGATCCTTCTTGCATTCTTTCTTTGAAGAGTAACCCTCTCTAATCTAGAAGATCTATATCCTTGGTTCATAGAGAGCGCTGCAGTAGCTACTTTGTTACACAAGTAGACTTTGGGTTGGTGCCAGATCTTAGGCTTCTGCAAGGTGAACGTATGCATATACAGTTTAAAGTTCTGGATTGTGACTGTATTCAATATCCATCCCAGTTCAAGGAGAATGGTTCAAATTTCTCAAATGGCAAATGGATGCTTATTTGTCTCCATTATATGGATGTCATGGATGTTACTGTTTCCTCTGTCCATGTCTCAGCAAACCTTTGCCTGAGTTATCATGATGCATCTTTACTGCAGAGGAATCTGGTTCCTTTATCTCAGTGCCTGATTTGTTAAAGAAGTTGCTGCAGAACAACTTTGTGAAGTTTTCATATTGTTAAGTGAAATAGCAGTATCTCATTTCCCAGAGTCCTTAGAGTTTATTGTAGTAATCAGTCCTGTGTGTTCTGCTTTCCTTCAATCTGTCACACTAGGGCACAGCAACTTGCAACTGCAGAACTTCTCTTGGAGATCTCCGGCAATGTATGCACTCCTGATGAGACATTTTTTTCCAATTTAAATGTTGTGCTCTAGATTATTGTGTGACCATCTCTAGAGTTTAAATTCTTGTTCATCTTTACCTAAAAAGTTTGCTTGCTGTATGCCTGTTGCCCTTCCCAGAAGAGTAGGGAAGGATTTAGGTCCTTGCATTGGACATACCTATATGCTATTTTTTTCAAAGACTAAGTTTCTCTGCAAACTATACAAATATGTTCCACAGTGATGGTAGAGGCATTTTGTCATAACCTTTTAGTATTTTTCCTGAGGCTTCATGCTTGTAGAACAGAAGTTACAACTAAAGACTATAGTGCAAGGAGGGCTCTCTTGTTTTTATTCTTATGGAGCCAGGCCTTTTAGTAAGACTTGCTAGAAGAAGATGCCAGACTGTTGCTGCTACTGTTGGCACACAGTAACAATCCAAATTGATATTAAACAGAAACAGTCCAAATCAGTTGCGTACAGATCCACTATGAAACTACAGGAGTAGAACAAGAGAGCACTTTCTAATACTTATCAGGCATCTTTCTTAGTAACCTTCTGCTGTGCAGGCCTCTGACATTCTTCTTGCATTCATGCTGTGCTGGTCTTGAATATCCAAAGCTGAATCCAGACTTTGGTAGGGCATCGGTGCAGTCATTTGTTTGCACAGTAGGTTTCTTATCCTCTGCCAGAAATCTCATGGCAGGGCTAACTGCTGAGAGTCACCATCTATAAGAATGTACATGTGGACTCATTTGAAGGAAGAAAGCTTTCTTACCAATAGTCAGTGTTCTTCATGATGTGTCCACATGTACATTCCTGTCCCATCTGCTTTTCCCTCTCTCTAATTCTTTTTCAGATGCAATGCTGTTAAGAGACTGAAATGGTGGTAGATGCACTCTATTGTATGTCACACATGAAGCAGGAAAAGAAGGAGAAGCAAGAGTACAGGCTCTACAGATACTGCAAAAGGAAAATCTTGCAGTATCACGTGACAGGGCAGAACTATGCCTGCAGTTAGAATATACGTGTAGACTACCTGTATCATACATTGGTTACTGGTAAGTCTTTTATTTAACTTGATCAGGGTGATAGTACTGTCCTTCATCCTCATGGATAGAGCATCATTTGGGGACTAATCTGTTGGGTTTTCCGTATTTGTGAACAAGTTGAGGACTGTAGCATTTGTGTATGCCTACAAATTGTTGCACTCTCTCCAATTATTAACACTTCTGTCTGCGTCACTGCTGAAGCATTACAATACGTAAGTTATTTCCTATGGTAATAAACTACTTATTCTGTTTCAGTTTGCCATTATAATTTAAACAGACTTTTTTCCCCCGGTTTCTCCTCCTTAATTGCAAAATGCATTTTTTGTACAACTACCTGGTAGTTCATACTGTATAATTTAATTCCAACCTTCTAGTTCATTCATATAATTTTCAGCAACTGAAACTGTTGTTCTAATTTGGACTTGGAACCTGTACCAGCATTTGAGTGGCATTGCCTTATTTGGTCACTAAAGGTTATCATGGTGTAGTTCCAAACAGCTTACTAATAAATCTAGTTGTTCTGATAAATAATTTTTAGGAAACCAAGATAATTTAGAGGATGGTCTATTGGTAGGGTGAATTATTTTCTGTCCTATTCAGATTTAAGAACTGAAGACTTCTCTGAGATTAGAAAATGTACCTATAAACATGTTCTGCCAGCAGGGTTCTTGGTCCATGCTTGCAGCAGAGCTGGCTTTATCATGTTTTAATATTAAAGGAAATGTGCCATTTTCCATTTATGATTTCTCTTCATGCTATCTTATATCACTTAAGAATGGCTAAATTAGATAACAGTAATGCAGTGTTTCATAATGGCTGTTGTAAGCCTTATCTGGGTTTCCCATCTGACCTATGTTCCATGGCCAAAACATTCAAAAGATCCTAATAGAAATAAACTAACTACATAAATTTCTGATGTGTTTGGGGTCTCATAGTTGTTTTCTTCAAGATAGTAGGTATGACCATAAACTACTCAGATAATCTGAGCTGGGAGCAGATGCAATGGGAAATGGAAGAACGTTAATTTATGGCATAGTCTGTGTTATTTTTTCAAAGGCCCTGTTTATTTTCTATTGACCCAGATAATAATTTTTATTTCTTTGTTAATCCTGAGTCTTAAGTATTAAGCTAAACTTCCTTGCTTCATTATGCCTTTTCCCTCCACATCCTTTTTCCTTTCCCTTTGAAACTAGGAAAGATCAAATCCAGACCATTTAAGAAAGGGCCTCACTTGGCCACAGAAACCTCTGAGAAAATAGTGGCTTCAGAAGTAAAATATATCCAGTGATTAGTGTGATATTTAATTTACAGGCATCCTTGATTAAAAATAAGAAAATTTCAGTGTAGTAAGAATTCTGAGATTTCAGAAGAAAAATTTGTAAGGATACTAGCAGTAGGACCTTTATGAAACACAAAACTTTTTATTGTTGAAGAAAGTGATCAAACTGGAGATAGGGAAGAGATAATATGTAGTCACAGGAGTAAGTTCAGTAAGGGACAGCTCTGTGAGATGAGTTGTCTGTGGTCTCCAAATAATAGTTGGCAGACTGGCCTGCTTTAAAAGAAGGGACGTAATACAAAAAATCATTGACCTGGCAGTGAGAGAATAAAATAGCCTAGTTTTCTCTCCGCTTCTATTGTTTTTCTCACATAACTTAAGCAATGATACTGTGAATACCAAAGTGTGCCGTAAATAAAATGAACGTTACATCTGTAATTGATATCTTCTTATTTTTCCATCTTTATTCTCATGTATGCTTGTACTTGATTGAACCATCTGCCTTTATGTTGAAAAGTAATTACTACATTTTTAGATTCAGTTGCAGCTGGTGTGTGCAGGCTGTGAGGCAATGTAAGGAAAAAAAAAAATCACATTTGTGAACTTGCACTTTTAATCTCAGAGAACAGAAGACACAGGCTCTCAAAAAGGCAGAGCTCTTACATGCTGTGTTTTTGTTATAACTGATAGATAATTGATATTAAAATCTTTATCTACCTTTCAGTGGCAAAGCAACTTGTGTGTCAGCTGCTGAAACATACCAATGCTGTGATTCTGTGTTCTTCTTTTCCCTTTAGCAAATGTATGTGTTGTGAAGGTGGATGGGACTCCTTATCTGTGCAAAGTCGATGAGGTTGGAGAAATATGTGTGAATTCAGGTGCAACTGGGATGGCATATTTTGGCCTCCTTGGAATCACCAAGAATGTGTTTGAGGTTTGTATTTCTCTTTGTAGTGTAAACTTTCATCATTAGATTTCTGGCATTTCATCTTGCGAATAAACTTACGTGTTCCGTAAACTTCCTTTTTTATTTTATTAGAAAAACCCTAGCCGTATGAACTTTGCTTCATTCTCAATCAGAACTTAGAATTCTGTCTTTTATAACCAAAAATCCAAAGTACCATCAGCGATAGCCATCAATCAGCTGCCTCTATATTTGGCAATTTAGTGTTGTGCCTTTGTTAGCATTTAAGTTCATCTTAGTTCTCTATTAACACAGCAGTCTTACGTAAAGATACCTGAAGACATTTCAAGTTTAATGGTGTGCAGCTTGGACATGGAGTTAGAAGTTAGTCTGGTATTTGTGAGCTTCTTCATGCAATCAAAATGTATTTTTAAAGATATAATAAATTATTTAGAAAAACTTCCTTTGTGTGTTGCAAAAAGTATGTGCTTTTCAAAATGAACTTTAGTGTTGATTTGCTGTGATGCTTAGAACATGAAAGAGTTTGCTCTTGGATATATGAAATTATGTTCCGAGGTATATGGAAGAACAGATAGTAAGGAAGATAGCCTAACAGTTATAAGCCTTGTATTTTGTCAAAGTAAAGCAATCTCTGCCCAGATTTTTCCTCACAGTAGTATCCCAAATCATGTTTACTTTCTTCTGGCAAGAAAGGAGTGAGAGTCTGAGTAGTGTTACACTGGGCAGCAGTATGAAGACTCAGCTGCAGTGTGGAGTTCTACCAGAGAGGTGAAAGTCTCCAACTATAGTCTTCCCTTTCAAAAAAAGCTTTCTGTCAGTTTGTGAAGCCTCAGTGCTTTAAACAGCTTAGCTTTCAGCACTGTCCTTAGCTAGTGGGACAGCCAGTGAGAAACCTTACGTAATGGAACAGTTGGGGGTGGTGGGAAAGCAAGGAAACCATCTGAGTAGATGAGAGGAACTTGTTGATGAGCTTAATGCTTTTGCTATGGTTCTCCATTGTAGGCAGTCCCATAATTGCAGCCAACCTAACTTTCTCGAAGTTCTGATAGTGTAGTGTTTGCCACAATTGAAGTGACATGCCCGGATACATATCTCATTAGGGATGTTAATAGTGGCAACAGAAAGACTTTCATATTAAATGCTGTATGAATGCACACTATAAATCCTGATTTAAAAGTCAGTATCAACCTGTTATGAAAGCTGAGTAGCTGAGAAGAAGATAAGAAAGAGGACTACCCGAGAGTTAAGAACTGGTGTGTTCTTCATTTTTCAAAAGAACTGCTGTTCATACTAGACATGATAGTAACTTTTGTCATTGGGTAATTTTTCAACTGAGTGTAGAGCTGCAATGAATCAGAGGCAGAGAGCATTTTATCTTCACTTTTACCAGTACTGCGAGTGTCTGAATAATCATGTGTTCTTTCAGGCATTTCCAGTGACGGCAGCTGGTGTGCCTGTTTCAGACCAACCTTTTACAAGAACAGGATTGCTTGGCTTTGTGGGTCCTGTAAGTGTAAATGAGCTACCTGGGGCCCTGCTTTGTCCTGACTCCCAACTGACACCCATGAATTCAGCAGAATTCTGTATCAGGGTGGTGACCTAACACAGATCTTGAGAACATTGTTGGCTTTAGTCAGGCATCTGTCGCTGGGAGTCAGGAGGGTTTTGCCCATTTCTAATTCAGTCTTCTTTTCAGGACTATTTGGTGTTTGTGGTAGGAAAGTTGGATGGCCTAATGACAGTTAGCGGCCGCAGGCACAATGCGGATGATGTGGTAGCCACTGCATTGGCAGTCGAACCCATGAAGTTTGTCTATCGGGGAAGGTGAGTATATTAAAAATGTCACCACTGCTGATTGGACTTTGTTGCTCCTTTTTTCACTACAATCAATCAACAGCTAGCACAGCGTACACAGGAGCTCTGCATGTGAATGTGTGTTTTGTAGGAAAGGTGGCTCTAAGTTGCGATATGCCAGATAAGAACTTGGCTGTTCCTGCTAACTTGGAAGACAAATATCAACACCCTGATTCCATACTTTCATGTAATATAAACATAGATCTTTAAGTATCTGTTTAAAATTTCTTTCAAAGCTTCTCTTAAGACAGTGAAATGAAGCTCATATACCAATTGTAAAACATAACTCCCTGTTGTCCACCTGAGCCTTTGATGCAGAGTGGCCTGGGGAAGAATTTTGCAGCATGTTCTAAAGAACAAACTAGGAGTGTTGAAGCTGCTGAAGAAACTTCAGGAATAGTGTGTATTGTATCACCAACCTTATTGCTCTCCATTGTTCAATAGTTCAATGTCTGGATGATGATCAGTGACAAGTGGTGTCCCTCAGGGGTCTATATTGGTGCCAGTACTGTTTAAGGTCTTCATCAATGACACAGACAGTGGGATCAAGTACAGCCTCAGCATGTTTGCAGATAACAACTCGCTGAGTGGTGTGGTTGACACATCTGAGGGATGGGATGCCGACTAGGGGGACCTGAACAAGCTCAAGAAGTGGGCCTGTGTGAACCTCATGAGATTCAACAAGGCTAAGTGCTAAGGTCCTACACCTGGGTTGGGGCAACCCCTGGTGTGAAAACAGGCTGGAGGATGAAGGGATTGAGAGCAGCCCTGCCAAGAAGGATTTGGAGGTACTGCTGTGTGAAAAACTGAACATGAGCTGGCAATGTGTGCTCACAGCTCGGAAGGACAACTGTATCCTGGGCTGCATAAAAAGATTCAACAGCAGGTTGAGGGAGTGATTCAGCTCCTTTACTCTGCTCTGGTGAGACCCCACCTGGAGCACTGCATCCAACTCTGGAGTCCTCAGCAAAGAAAGGACATGGACCCATTGGAGCAGATTCAGAGGAGGGCCACAAAAATGGTCAGAATCATGGAACAGCTCTGCTATAAGGAAGGGCTGTGAGGAACTTGGGGTTGTTAAGCCTGCAGAAGAGAAGGCTCCCAGAAGACATTATTGTGACCTTCCAGTACTTAAAGAGGGCTTATAAGAAGGATGGAGACAGAATTTTTTAGTATGGTCTTTAGTGATAGGACAAGGGCTGTAATGGCTTTAAATTAAAAGAGCGTAGATTTAGACTGGATATAAGGAGGAATTCTTTTAGAACGAGGGTGGTGAAACACTGGAAGAGATTGCCCAGAGAGGTTCTAGATGGCATCCCTGGAAACGTTCAAGGTCAGGTTGAACAGGGCTCTGAGCAGCCTGATCTAGTTGAATGTGTTTGTTGCAGGGGTTTGGACTAGATGATCCTTAAGGTCCTTCCAACCCAAACCATTCTATGAAAGTTGAGCTTATCTCATTTTTGTAACAGTTGTGCAATTCAAATATCATAAAAATAATGGCACGTACGTGGTTGAGGCATAATTAATATTTTATCCTAGAAGATGCAAGCCTAAAACAAATTTAATTCACAAAGAAGAGTAAGTATTCTTCAGTGCAAGCATTGATTGACTGGCTGGTCAGTAATTTGGCATGGTTGTCTTTCAGGAGGGACACTGTATGTAGGTGCAACAAGTTTAGCCTGCATGTTGGAGTTATGTAGGCAAGGTTTGCACAGCCCCTGCACGTATGGAACCTGCCTGTGCTAAACACGTGCTACCTTGGTGACTGAAAATTCACATGACCCCCAACAGAAATAAATTATAATAATAAACTGACATTTGTTCTAAACTTGTTTGTGATTGTGATGATATGGCATGAATAATGCTTGTGTGTGTTGAAACAGTACCATCAAAGGTTGCAGTCATTTCTACATTATAATAAGCCATGACGTGTTCATCATATGTTGCATCCTATCATTCTTCTGTCCTTTGCGTTTTAGGATAGCAGTGTTTTCTGTGACCGTTTTGCATGATGATCGAATAGTGCTTGTGGCAGAGCAGCGCCCTGATGCATCAGAGGAGGATAGTTTTCAGTGGATGAGCAGGGTTCTACAGGTAGTCAGTCTGTCCTTTCTCTCTTTCCAGGTGATAAGCCTGATGTACGAAATAAGAATCTTAGAACATGGGGTTTTTTCCATAAGAAAAACCTAGCAGTGTGACTACAGAGAGCTGTAATAATCTGACTTCTGATTGTATTTCAGGATTTTACTTTTGTAAAACGTAAGAATTTCAGGATGTTTTTTAACTTCATATTACCAGATTCTTAAAGTCCAAAGGACAATAGGTTTTATTTGTTTTATTTCATGCATCTCTGCTACTTTCATAGTGGCTGACAAGCTAAGTCTGAAAATTTTTAAGGATATACTTAGTACCAAATACTAAAACAGACCCTGAAATCATTCTATGTCGCTAAAAACTTATTTCCTTAATTACTTTATTGTGTTTTTTTGGGGGACCAGGGAATTCTGATAGATTTGGAGTTGAGATTTTTGGAATTAATCAATCAATTCTAAGGAATTAAAAAGTGAGAGAGCAATTATGGAAGATGACTGATGAAGGGACAACTGAAGGGAAGACCAGAGAAAACAACTTAAGGGAAGATGCTTTTTAAGAGTAAGGCAGTTGTGTAATAATGGTTTATATTTAATTTCAGCTTTGTAATCTTCTTGGAAGGAATACCTGGTAATAGAAGAGGAGGAAATATTTTTATTGCTCTTTTTAGAAGTGTCATAGCTAAAGTAGCTATAATAGACATAATAGTAGCTAAAATAGAACATAAGTTTCAGGCAACAAGATGCTTCCCTCCCTATTTTTGTGGGTTTACGTTCTACTGTGCTTTTGTGATTGTGCCATATATGCAAAATTTGCTGTAGTTTAATTTTGACTTTTTAAAATCTCTGCACTTTTTGCCCACTGTTAAGAGATTTTCCTAATCCCTGATGTGCAGGTGGCATCCCCTTGATAGAGTGCACAAGCAAAGTCCTGGGTCTGCTCCTGCTCCCATTGAAGTCATGGCACAACTTCTATGAGTTCAGTGAGTGCAGAATTGGACCCTTTATTTGCAAATTGTGTGCAAGTAAAACTTTAATATTATTAAATGACTTGAATTCAAATTCTTGCCCTAGCTACATGCTAGTTGATAAAGTGGAATATATTTTATTTTCTTTCTATAAAGGCAATTGATAGCATTCACCAAGTGGGCGTCTACTGTCTTGCTTTGGTGCCAGCCAACACTTTACCAAAGGCTCCACTCGGAGGAATTCATATTTCAGAAACCAAACAGCGCTTTTTAGAGGGTGCTCTGCACCCTTGTAATGTCTTGATGTGTCCACATACTTGTGTTACTAACCTTCCTAAGCCTCGACAGAAACAGCCAGGTGAGTAAACCAGTGTATGTTCCTTAGTTCTGTGTGTCTGTCTCTGAGGGTACGCATGGAGTATGATCTGGAAGGAACGAGACAGCTCAGGGCTTTGCGTGTTGCGTGACTGTGAGCTACATAACTTGGCAGAGCTAATGGTGTTGTCAGAGCAGCCCAGAGTTCAGTGAGGGCATTATGGTCTGTCTCAAGTCCCAGGTAAATGCAAGGACATAAAACATGTACTAATTCCATGCTTCTGTAGCTACGTTATAAATGATTCCTGTACTGACCAGGCATGCTGTAACTCATGTGATAAAAACCAAATTACAGACAGAACTCAATTTGCTGGATCAGTAATGGAATATTTTTTTTAATGTACCATACTGATAATGGCCTGATTTTTAGTGTATCATACTATCCTCTCTTTTCCTGTGCAATATGGTCTCAGCTTTTCATCTTTTCAGATCTGTGTTACATATGGCATTTTTAGTAATCCACAGGCTGAATTGCAGATATTACATGTTCTGTACATTATTTTTCCTGATTTTTCAAAATGCAGATGTTGGTCCTGCTTCAATGATAATAGGAAACCTTGTTGCTGGAAAGAGAATTGCACAAGCCTCAGGGAGAGATGTTACCCAGTTGGAGGATAATGACCAGGCAAGAAAGGTAACAATGATGTCTGGTATTATTAAATATTTCAACTGGCTTATTCAAAATGAGAAAAAACCCCACAGTTATGGTATTCTGCTGAAACTAAGAATGGTGCAGAGTGAATCTGAAGCATCTCCTGTTTTTCAGTTCCTGTATTTAGCAGATGTTCTTCAGTGGCGAGCTCAGACAACTCCAGATCATCCCCTCTTCCTTCTGTTGAATTCCAAGGTGAGATGCACCTTAAGTTATATTTGGAGGTTGAGATCAGAAAAAGATTGTTTGAATTCTAGTAAAATTATTTTCCTAAAATGCTTCAGGTTATTTTGATGAAGTAGACAAAAATTGCTGGTAAGAAAGTAGTATAATTTTCCCACATCTGGAATTTTTTTCCACATCTAGAATTTAAGTATGCGTTCTGCCTACCTTAAAACATAGCAGTAATTGCATTTCCTGCTGGAACACGACTTTTGTCGTATTAGTGGAAGCCGTGATTATGCCCCTGAGCACAAGGACAAGTGGAAGTCAGAGCTTTTTTAATTTGAAGATCTAGAGCCTGCATAGAGACCCCTTGGGACAGTTTTGGAATCACAGGAGCATTGTGCACCCTTCAGGAGACACTGATGCCTTGTCATCAGCTGGGCTCTGCCCGCAAAAGGAATGGCACTCGCAGAATGATATGGGGTTGGAAGGGACCTCTGGAGATCATCTAGTCCATCCACCACCTCTCTCGTACGTGAACAAGTAAAAGCTCCAGTTTTGGAGTACAGCCTTTACGTACTTAAAGACTCTATATACTTATACTATATACTTATTTTATTCAAGGGCTGCCTGAGCCCTTATTACATATGCAAAGCAACAGTCACTTTTCTCAGTAAGTACGTAATTTTTGCTCATAGCCACTCTGCAGTGTGATTGTCAGTAGTTTTGAAGCATTCGTATACCCTGTGTATTCAACATTTCATAAAGGCATGTGAAAAAATGTGTGCTTTTTTATGTTCCTCAGTATTTCAGCCTCCCAGGGCTTGAGAAGCACTAATGCTGTGCGTATTTCAGAAAGCCCAAAAATTTTACGTTTTTCTACTGCTGTTCTGGCACTTTTTTATTCTCCTCCTTTCTTTCCAGGAGGCAAAGCTGGTCAATTTTTCTTCAATATGGCTATTGTTAAAAGCCACAGAATTGGTTTACTCTTCTCTCAGAGTAAAGGGGCTTTTGAGGGAAATTTTCTAGTATGAAGCCGCCCCCTTCTGGGTGACTTCATTCAGGCAACTTTTACCCTTCAGAAGGAGACTGCAAAAAAAAATTTAGGCACAAAGAAATTATCTCTTGGTGAACACGTGTCTTAAATAGCTGGAGACTAATAAGCTACAGTAATGTGTTCTTAGCTGTCCACAAGAAACCCTTCGTTTTTGCACCTTTTTGTGTCAATATTCTTCTCCCAAGTCCTTGAGCTGCTACTGTTCCTGTATCAACAATACACTGTATTTACTCTTCTTGTTTTGCATGACTTAACTCCGAGACTTTAACTACAGTTTCCGTAGTGAAACTGAGCGGAGTGCCAGTGCCATCCTCCATCAAACTGGGCCTTGGATCAGGCAGCCATACACTTGGGCTGATCACATATGGCATCTCATTCTGGACTTGAAACCGAATACTTGTATAACAAACATTCGCTGTGATAATCTTTATCAGTTTCTGACTGTTTATCTCTCTCTGAGGTGGCTGTCCCACCAGTCTTTCTTGAATTAAATTGCAGTCTTGGAAAAAACAGATACATCCCAACCTCACAGTCTTAAGGCTAAGGCTTCCTAGGCTGGATAGCAAAAGGATGTTTTCTGTCTTCACATCAAAAACTGAACTAAGCCTTTTGAAATCCCCGTGACTTTGCAACGGCCTAAGCAGTCCAAAAATACATCTGCTTCCATGTGAGGACTTTACAATTGCATAGTTATGGGAAATACACTTCCTATAAGATGGACAGTAGCTGCACTGAAGCAGAAGTGACAGTGTGTACCAGCCACAGCTCACGTAGCCCAAATGACCCTTTACCAAAGACATCAGCAGCATTCCCTTTACTCTTTTAAGACTGCTAATTGTGAAAGCATCTAGAGAATTGGTTGTGTGCTGTAGGGTAAAGCTAATACTTGACTTGCTGCTAAAACACTTGTGTTACTACTACTACTGCAACTGTGTTTTCTCCCTTGGACTGTGAAATTTCAAATATGTGTAAGGTATTCTTTTTGTGGTACCAAGTACATTTAGAAGCTGCTTCACTGTCTGATGTTCAAAGTAATACGTATAAAATTCTCTAGCATTCTAGAAGTCCATGGTACTGGCAGCATGGTTTCCAAAGCACCAAGACAGACTGTTTAAGAATGTTTGCTATATTGTTAAAATAAGGACAATTAAATATTTAATCTGCAGCACATACTTTATTCGGTTTCAAACTGTTCTCCACAGAGTTTTCTGACGTTGCTTCTGTTTTGTGCAGGGCACTGTAGCTAGCACTGCATCGTGCATACAGTTGCACAAGAGAGCAGAGAGAGTTGCAGTCGCACTAATGGAGAAAGGACGACTGAATGTTGGCGACCATGTGGCCCTGGTTTTTCCTCCAGGTGGGACAGTACAGGCAGCAAAAATCAAAGTCAGATGTCACAAGAAAATAAATGACATAGAGTGTGTAAACATCCATTTGATATAGTGTTATATGGCAGTGACTTCATATTTCAAGGGGTAGACTTCCTTTCTGGTGTTTTATTAAGTTGCTTCTCCAAGTGGCAAACTATATTTACCAAACATTTCATCTAACTGCTCCCAATGTCTGGGCAGTTATGCAAGGGTAGCTTGATTTAAAGCACATGAAAGATTGTCATTTTTCAGCCTTGGAGAATGAAATAAAACTGCATATGCATCTATTAAGAGCTAGATTAGGGATGTCGGTGTATGAACACCCTTGCTTTCCTGAATGAATGTCTCTAAAAGTGAAATCTGGACCCCAGTGTTGCGTTACTAGTACATATGCACAGGTGTACCTCAGGAAGAAATTACCTCATAAAAGTAGGATGACTGCGTGTTGCAGAGTAATAATTGTGAAAAACAAATGTACACCTTTTAAAAGAATCTGAGTTGTCATCTCCATAAACTACAGTACCTTATTTTGTTATTTTTGTTATTTTATGCTACCTGTACATGAAAATATATCCCTACAAATGTAAAGTTTGTAGGGTTTGAATAATTTTTGCTAACTTAACCTTATGGAACTGGGCATGGCCAAAACCAGCCTGTTGATTTGAAGATACCTTTGTGACAAATCCTTGCATCTTAATAAAATAAATCAGTGTGTAATTTGATTTAGATGAAAGAGTTTGACTTTTTGTTCTGATAAAAATGGATTTAATTTCACAAATATTCTTTGCAGGAGTAGACTTGATATCAACTTTCTATGGCTGCTTATATGCTGGTTGTATACCTATCACTGTTCGCCCACCTCATCCACAGAATCTTGCTACCACTTTGCCCACAGTCAAAATGATTGTAGAGGTATGTATAAGATGTTCCTCTCTAAATGCTTTTGGTGGATGTAGGATGGTTGATGGAGCCTGATAAATTGCTTTGCCACAGTCAATGTAAAATAAGTTAGGGGGAAAAAAAGTCAGTATACTTCATCTGATTCAATAAATACTTTTAAAGAAACTTGTTTAAAAAGTTCTTTCTATTGCTGTAGTTTCTTTTGCTCTGTTTCAATGTTTTTCTTCATCTATTCAGGTTCCTGGTTATCTCATCTGGACGGATATGAAATCACTTGAGCATTCATTCACTAGTTTTTAATGCTGTGTCTTTTACAGGTCAGTAAGTCTGCATGTATACTGACCACACAAGCAATAATGAAACTGCTGAAATCCAAGGAAGCTGCAACAGCTGTAGATATTAAAACATGGCCCACTATTTTGGATACAGGTACAGAATGTTTGCGCCCTGGCCAAAATGTAAATAGTTTGAAGACTGATTTATTTATTTTGTTATACCGTAACTGCCTAATTAATGGATGTAGTGTATTGAAGTAGCTGTCCGGAAACTATAGAAAACATGTAGTAAAGATACATTTTTGTCCTGTGCTCTTTTTCCAAAATACTAATATAGTACTCTTTTCTTTTTATGTATTTTAAATAGATGAGATGCCTAAAAAGAAGCTGTCTTCTATTTTCAGACCTACATCTCCAGATATGTTGGCGTACTTGGACTTTAGTGTGTCTACTACTGGTATATTAGCAGGAGTAAAGGTAGAGTAAGAGGAGATTATTATACTTGTTTCCTTATGTATAGGCATATTTTGTATTAATTCCTCTTGCCAGAGAAGAAATGCAAAAATGTAAGTGGATCACCTTGGGTTTGCAGAAAGCTTATTTTTAAATTTGCATGACCTCAAGATTTTCTTGATGCACATTTTGAAAACATTCAGTCTTACTGGCTGTATATGAGCCATAGGCTTGTGGTTTTGATTGAGTGTGTGCGTGTTTGTGATTTATCATAGAGATGTCATGTAATTTGTCATCTTTTGATGTCATGACAGATGTCATTTGCTAATAGCAAGAAACATATCTGTGAAATTTTGGGCTCATATCCCTTTCCTGTTTTAAAGGTGCTTAAAAAAATTTGAATCACTGTTTGTTGCCACATCTTCTAAAATGAACATTTCTGTCAATTATTATGTGATAACCATTTTTTTAAGAAGTCCCTGAGAGTGCCTGTTTCCCTCTTCCAGATGTCACATGCAGCTGCAAGTGCCTTATGTCGCTCTATAAAGCTACAGTGTGAGCTGTACCCCTCACGTCAGATTGCCATCTGCCTTGACCCTTATTGTGGTTTGGGATTTGCGCTGTGGTGCTTGTGCAGGTATCCTTTGAGTCATAGGTTTTCTCATGTGTTCCCAGCCTTCTGTAGAATCCATTGGAACAGTTGTGGATGAAACTGTCAGAGAAACAAAAATTAACTGATTTAGATATATATATTTCATAAAATACCTTTTTGGTAATTAAATTCATTTATTTATTTACCTAGGTACCTTCAGTTTTGGAAGGGGGATTAGATACCAAATACAAGAAAAAATGCCTATTTCACATTGACTAAATCCTTTCAAAGTCTTTTGAGATTAAACCATATATTTTTTACAAAACCCTTGAAGTGTTTGACTGCAAGATTGGTATGCTCTAAAAATATTGCTAAAGGAAGCAATTAAATGTTTCTTAAAATACATGAAACGTGAACTGATTAATTCAGATAACTACTATAATACAGCATATTTTGCAAAGCTCAAAAATTTTCTGCATTTTACCTTTTAAAACAAAGATGTAATAGTGTTTTAGATATTTCATCTTAAAACTGCAGAAACTGAATATGAAAGGTTATATTGTAAACAGATGAAGTTAACCTTACTGTAGTTAACCTTTACCTTCCCTCTTCAATTTCTTCAACTGGACAGGGAGTCTACTGAAAGAAAACAAAAAAAATATAACTAGTAACCTCAGATGATTTATGTCATCAATAAAGTGAGGCGGGTTGGAGGGAGAAGAAACCTTAATGATGGAAAAATTAAAATCTCAATGGATTTAAAATATTTTTAGGAAAGGGACCTATGTGTGTCATACTTTCTATATGAGAGTTAATATAAGGTGGCTTTTTTCGACTGAGTTGCAGCTTTGTTTTAGTGTGAAAGACCGTTTTATTACAGAATGATTTTTTTGTTTGTTTGTTTTAGTATGTTCAAAAGGAAAACAAAAGCCCCTCATTGTATTGTCCATTACAAACACATGTAAACTCTGCTTAGGAGAAATGACAAATGTGTCAAACTACCTGACTGAAGTAATTGGAAGAGATGCTTTTATTCTTTCAAAGTCATAGAATCATACAATGGTTAGAGTTGGAAGGGACCTTAAGGATCATCTAGATCTAACCTCCCTGCCATGGGAGGTGGGGCATCCACAACTTCTCTGGGCAACCTGTTCCAGTGTCTCACCACCCTTACAGTAAATAACTTCTTCCTAATCTAAATCTCCCCTCTTCCAATTTAAAACCATTACCCCTTGTCCTGTCACTCCACTTCCTGACAAAGAGTTCCTCTCCAGCTCTCCTGGAGCATCTTTCAGATCCTGGAAGGCTGCAATAAGGTTTCCCTGGAGTCTTCTCCAAGCTGAACAGCCCCAGCTCCCTCAGCCTGGCTTCAGCAGAGGTGCTCCATCCCTCTAATCATCTTTGTGTCCCTCCGCTGGACCTGCTCCAACAGTTCTGTGTCGTTTCTCTGTTGAGGACTCCAGAGCTGGACACAGGACTCCAGGTGGGGTCTCACAAGCGCAGAGTAGAGGGGAAGACTCACCTCCCACAACCTGCTGGTCACACTTCTTTTGATGTAGCCCAGGACACAGTTGGCCAGTGCGCACTGCCAGCTCGTGTTGAGCTTCTCATCCATGAACACTCCCAAGTCCTTCTCCTCAGGGCTGCTCTCCAGCCGTTCTTCACCCAACCTGTATTTGTGTCTGGGATTGCCACGTCCAAGGTGCAGGACTTGGCTTGCTTGTACTTCATGTGATTTGCACTAGCTGACTTCTTAAGCTTGTCCAGGTCCCTCTGGATGGCATCCCTTCTCTCCAGCATGTTGACTGCGCCACTGAGCTTGGTATCATCAGCAAGCTTGCTGAGAGTGTGCTCTATCCCACTGTCCATGTCTCCGACAAAGATGTTTCCTAGTGACGTCCTTCACCTGGGCTCCAGAAGGACAGCAGATGGCCCTCTGAGGAGGGTCCACCCGGCATATGAGGCCCTCTGTCCCCCTCAGAAAGTAGTCCCTAACAACTATAACCTTTCTTTTTTTCTTAGACGGTGTGGTGTTGATCCGAGGTACATGCATTGGTTTATCGAAGCCTGGTTTTAGAGAGGAATGTGTCACTGATTTTGTTGATAGTAACTGATTCAGGTGGCCCCGAGAAGCTGTGGCTGCCCCATCCCTGGAAGTGTTCAAGGCCAGGCTGGATGGGGCTTGGAGCAGCCTGCTCTAGTGAGAGGTGTCCCTGCCCATGGCAGTGGGGTTGGAACTTGATGATCTTTAAGGTCCCTTCCAACTCTAACCATTCTATGATTCTGTGATCATTTGACAATGTAAGACTACATGGCCATAGTAATTGAAAAAAAAAATAAAAAATTAAAAGGTGGTATGACTTTCTATCCACTCACGTTAACTGGTATCCAAGTTAAATACTTCACGTAAGTACTGTTTAAAAAACAACACCCACATCACAAAGGCTAGACTATTGCACTAAAAACTTGAATGGTGCAATATGGGTGTTAAAGACTTATTTCACTCTAAGAAAAACCTAGAATGATTCAGAAAAATAAGCTTGATTACCAATTGCAACTGAAATGATGTCTCAGATGTTTCAGTGTCAGATGTTCTGTGTACTCAAGGCATTTCCCTGTCGTTCAACAAAATTTACTGCAGGACAAATACATTCATCTTAATGTTTGTTAGTTAAATCAAGTCCTTGGTTAAGTAACACTTGCTGTCTGTGGAGGAGTTAAGCTGAAGTTCCAATGGATACCAGGCTCTCAGTTTTTCTATATTTTCTTCATTTCGACTTTATGACTTTTGTCATTTTTACACCGGCTTGAAATTTTCATGTTTCTTTTTCTTTATCTTCCTAGTGTATATTCAGGTCATCAGTCTATTCTAGTCCCTCCTCTGGAACTGGAGAGCAATGTGTCTCTGTGGTTGTCTGCTGTAAGTCAGTATAAAGTGCGTGTCACATTCTGTTCTTACTCTGTGATGGAGATGTGCACCAAGGGACTTGGAACACAGACTGATGTACTCCGGGTGAGTGGACTTAATTTTTCAGCTTACTGACATAAAAATATATGTATCTTTCTAAAACAATTTCATTTTGTCTTTTCGAAGGTGGGCAATAAATGATTCTTTGAAAACCTTTCATTATGACTTGGGGTTTGGAATATCTTGAGACTGCTGTCAGCTGTCAAGTTCCTAGTGGGGAATCACAGAATTGACAGAGTTGGAAGAGATCTCTAGAGATCATCTAGTCCAATTCCTCTGCCAAAGCTGGATTGCCTGGGGCACATTACTTAGGGCTGCATCAAAGCAGGTCTTGAAGATCTCCAGAGAAGGGGACTGCACAATCCCCTGGGCAGCCTGTTCCAGGGCTCTGGCACCCTCAGCGTAAAGAAGTTTTTTCTCACATTTGAATGGAACTTTCTATGTCCCAGCTTGTGCCCATTGTCCATCATCCTGTCACTGGGAACCACTGAAAAGAGTCTGGCTCCATCCTCCTTCAACCCACCCTTCAGATACTTATAAGCATTAATAAGGTCTCCCCTCAGTCTTCCCTTCTCCAGGCTAAAGAGTCCCCGCTCTCTCAGCCTTTTCTCATAAGGGAGATGCTCTGAACCATTTATCATCTTTGTCGCCCTACGCTGGACTCTCTCCAGTAGTTCCCTGTCTCTTGAACTGGGAAGCCCAGAACTGGATGCAGTATTCCAGTTGTGGCCTCACCAGTGCAGAGTAGAGGGGGAGAATGACCTCCCTCAGCCTACTAGACACACTCTTCCCAATGCAGCCCAGAATTCCATTGACCCTCTTGGCGACAAGGGTGCATTGCTGTCTTATGGATAGGTAACTGTCTACCAGGACCCCCAGACCATTCTCCTGAGAACTGCTTTCCAACAGGTCTGCTCCTAACTTGTATTGGTGCCTGAGATTCTTCCTACACCAGTGCAGGACCATGCACATGCCCTTGTTGAACTTCATTAGGTTCTTCTCTGCCCAGCCCTCCAGCTGGATGGTGGCACAGCCTTCTGGAGCATCAGCCAGCCCTCCCACTTTTGTATCATCAGTGAACTTGCTGAGGATACACTTGGTCTCCTCATCCAGGTCGTGGATGAATATATTGAACAAGACTGGACAGAGTATTGACCCTTGGGGGGCACCACTGGTTACAGGCCTCCAACTGGACCCTGCTTCATTAATTACAACCCTCAGAGTCTTGTCATGCAGCCAGTTCTCAATCCACCTCACTGTCCCCTCATCCAGCCCATACTTCCTCAGTTTCCTAATGAAGATGTCATGGGAGACAGTGTCAAAAGTTTTGCTGAAGTCAAGGTAGATGACATCTGCTGCTCTCCCCTCATCCAGCCATCCAGTTAGAACATCATAGAAGGCTATCAGATTGGTCAAACATTGATTTACCTTTGTGAACCTAGTCCTGTGGCACAATGGTATTTTCTGTTTTTTTTCAGCTCTTTATGATAAGCTGTGTTGTAGCTACCCAACACAAGTAGTTTGCATTTTTTGTACCAAACCCTGCTACAAAGATTTCTGGCACAATTTTAGGGGGTTGTCCCAGGTGGATGGAGTGCAATCTGTGTTGATATTGTTTAACCAGTTTGTGTCAGTTATTCTAGTGGTTATAAAATCGATCAATTCCACAAATTAAAATGGCTGATTTCTATTCAAACTTAAAAGCATTGGTGTTTTTTTCACTCAACTTCTCAGATGAAAGGAGTTAACCTGTCCTGCGTGCGAACATGCATGGTGGTTGCAGAGGAGAGACCAAGGATTACATTAACACAGTCTTTCTCAAAGTTATTCAAAGACCTGGGCCTCTCTCCTCGTGCAGTGAGCACTACATTTGGGTGCAGGGTCAACATAGCAATTTGCTTACAGGTGAGATTAAACTCCTTATTCCTTATGTTTATGGACAGAATCTCCAGGAACTTAATAGGAAATCATGTTCAGCTCTATGTAATTTTTTTTAAATCAATTATAGCCCTAATGCTTTCTTGCTTCAGCACCAAATTAAATAAACCTTGAAGACATGGACTATGAAATTTCACTTTTCTGTACTCATCGACTAATTGATTTGCCTTTCTGATGCAGAGTATTAAGAAACTTGTTTCCTTCTTATGGAGGAGCAGTATTAAATTAAATACACAGCTTCATGTTCATATTAAATATTTCAAGGAGTGCTGTTTCAGCTTTTGTGTGATTCAGATTTTGTCTCTTTCAAAAATATCTTCTTGTGTATGTGGAATTAAATGGAAGACAGAGTTCCTCAAATAAGACCCAGGAAAGCTGTCAAGGTTGGCATTTTGTTTTGGTTTTTTTTTTTTCTTTTAAAGGTCTCAGATGAGTATTACCAATACTTCAGATGTATTTGTTTCATTTCTCATGTGAGAACTGGATTTTTTTTTTCCAACTACAGTTACAAAATTCAGAGCTTTGAGAGAGAGAATATGCACATAAGGTATGCAGCCCTACTTCAGAGACTGGAGATAATGACATACTATGGTCCAGACCTGCCTTTGATAGTTTGGTATTCAGTTGACATTATCTTGTGTGTCTAATTTAACCAGAATAAATCTAACTTTTCTTAATGAGATGTTTCTTTTCTAGTTAGGAGAGAGGGAAAAAATATTATTCCACAACTTACCTGAAAATCAGGTACTAAGTGTGGTCTGGAAAATACCAAAGCACCTTGGCTTTTGGATAATACTTGAACAATAGATAAACTGTTCAAATTTCAGATGTGACAGTATGTGTCTTTTTATGTGTGAAATTTCATACATGGCACATGCATTTACTATGTATGTAATTGTAAATGTTAATTTCAATTGTATTGGTATGAATTACACAATTAAAAAAAAAAAAAAGGATTCAATTAAGATTGCTACCATGCTTCTGCAAAACTTATTTTTCTTTTCTTTCTGGTGGTGGCCACCAGGAAAGCCTTTTTACCCCGCAGAATATATATTAATGTTCTTGATTTCCTGTGAAGTAGATGTTTTGGGACATGAGCTTCTTAAATATTGTTCCTTTAGTTTCTGTAGTTTCTTTCACACATATTAAAGGAGAAAAGGTTTTTAACAACCTCTAGATAAATGGTTATAAAGAAATGCATCTAGATCAATTTTATGAATGGGTAGATGGAAAAATAGGAAGGATATAGATGAAATTAAGATGACTGTACAGAAAGTTTATAAGTTAATTGAATAAAACATTTCAGATACCAAGTGTGAAAGAATATCTTTCTTAATTGCCTGTCTATAAGAATTCTAGAAGCCAATTTTGGATATTTGTTGTTCAGAATGTACAAAGGAGAAAAAACAGTTTTCTACAGAATGTTCAATGACAGTTTGAGAAGTACTCCAAGAAAACTGTGGAGAGTGTAGGGCTGCTGGGCAGATTAAATTTGCTTTCATTTTATATTGTTTTCATTTCTATTCTCCATTCTTGAGTCCTTTTTTTGCTGTTTTATTAAAAAAAAAACAAACAGCAATAAAGGTGTTTTTTAAAAAAACACACAAACACCTTTTCCCTGTTCTTCAAAGCAATAGCTGTATTTGACTTTATTAAATCATTGAATTTAAATGAATGTAGGTCCATATCCAAACTGAATTGGTATTTGGTACAAGTAAGCATGCATACAAGTACATAGCATCTTCCAGCCTTACTGGGCTGGTTTACTGAGGTGGTGTTTCTGAAGATGCAAGCAGCCTTTGGATGCTTAGAGATGGAGGAGGGATTTATGCTAAGGTGACAGGCATTACATATGATCGGTCGTGAATCTCTTCTTGTTTATTAACTAGGACTTGCATTTTTCCCAATGAATCACTTAAAAGTGCCAAGCCCTTAAGTAACCTGAAATGGAAAATTTCTTTTCACTCTAAAACAGTGTGAGTTTTGTTTTCTGTCTTATTCTGTGTATCTCCAGTGCCTCTTTGTTTGTATTTTCTTTTTTCCCCTTTCTCTCTGTTTCACACACTTTGATGGCCTCTGTTACTTCTGTTTGTGGTCCCACTGTCAGCCAAACAGGCTGAGCAAGCTGGCTGAGCAGGTATAGTGATGCATGTGTGCTTGTAATGTCCTAAAGTCTGTCTGGGTCAGTAGTATTACTCTATAATAAAAGTATGCCATTTGAGAGTGTTTTTATTTGAAACAAATCGTTTTTTTTTTCCTAAAGAAGTTCAGTTTTACTCACAAAAAGCACTTGTAACTGAAGTACAAAACCTCTTTCTCAAAAAAGCCAGAAAGGGGGTATAGCAATGATTAAAAGGATACATTTCTAAAGATAAAGATCATAGCGTTCATCTGGTGTGACTCTCGGTGTCACTGAGCCTCAACAGTGCTACAAAAGTGCAAGGGAATGTCATTATAAAGGCATTATTGCTTCCTCTAGCACTGCAATCTTGAACTGGTGGCAAAGTGGCCTCATTTCAAGTATTTCTGAAATTAGAAACCATGCTATGTGGGTCATGCTGTAGGTTTAGTCACCAAAACCTTGCCAATTTTTTATCTTAAATATGCGTTTCACGGTAGTTTCCAGTCGTTGAGATTAAATTCTGCTGGGGTGAAAAAAAATTCTCCTGTTCCCATGTTGAGAAATGGGAAACCTCTCACAGCAACAACAGAGCTTTGCTGAAGCTGTTACTAGCAGGAGCCCTGAAAATATACATGCTGGTCGGAGTTATGTTTTAGTTAAATGTTGGGGTGTTTTTTCTTTGAAGTTGACAAAATCACTACAGAGTTTAACAGTTGAGTTTTGTGGAAGGGTTTAGGCCCACCTGGGTATATGCTTACATGCTTTGCACTTGCTATGTAGTTTTTCGAGGAGGTGCTTACCAAAATAGAATTTTAAAAACTTAAGACTTACCTGTATGAATATATATTTCACATGTACGTTCATTTACTGATTCAGTAAAATGTCAAAGCTTTATGGCAGTTACTGTAGAAATGGGAGCTGGTTTACTGTTTCTCATAGATTAGGGCAGTACCTTATGTGTCACTAAAAAAGGGAGAATAATTTGTGAATTTGTGTGGCTGTGAGAATGAAAGCAGGATTTTCTGGCTTCTGTTGAATTTGGTTTTTCCTTCTTATTCTTAGGGAACAGCAGGACCAGATCCAACAACAGTCTATGTAGATATGAGAGCACTTCGACATGACAGGTACAGATTAATTTAAAGTATTAACTATATAATGACTGTAGAGGAGAAAGCTCAACCTCATTGCATTGCATTGGTATGTTGAAATATTCTTGGCAGCAGCTAATCCCTCATCACTGTATACAAGGAAACCCATCCTAGAGAATCCTTTAATGACAGCTGCGTGCTGGCAGCGTACGGCATTTCCTCCTCCATCACTTGCTCTGCTGTTGCTTTCTAGACCTCACCTAACTGGCTGACTCTTCATCAGTCTTATATAATCTAGACTTATTAGCTATTTCTTACCTAACCAAACCATTTGCAGAAAGTGTCCTTGCCAGCTGACCAGTTAGTCATAGAATCACAGAAACAGTTAGGATGGACAGGATCTCTGGATGTCCCTCATGCAACCTCCTGCTCAAAGCTTCAAGGCTTCGTCAGATTACTGAGGGCCAGGACAAGTTCAGTACAGAAAATCTCCAAGAATGGAGATCCCCCTTCTCTCTGAGTGTATGTGCTGAGACTGATACTCCACTCTGGGGAACTTTTCCTTACTGGCATTTCCCATCCTCCATATTATGTCCCTGGCCTCTTCTAATGGTGTGCATCTCCAAAAAATCTGTCTCCATCTTCTCTCTAACAATCCTTTAAGTAGTGGAAAAAGTAGATTTAGCATCTCCCTTAGTCTTCCTCTTTCCCTCCCTTTAGACCAAACCAAGTCAATTCCCTCAGTCGTCCTACATCCGATTAATTGATGTAAGACCTGTACTACAGCATATTAAAACACACACACACACACGCTTATACGTACACACATGTCATCTGGAAATTTGCCAACGATACATCATTTTATCAGACTTAATTCTGTAGTCATAAATTTCATATTAACTTGTTTCTTGGTTAAGTTAATTAATCATAATATATAATTAATGGCACTTGGTGTTGGCAGCACCAGCTTTAAGCTGTAAGTTTAGCTGGGTATGTACATGTATGTATTTGCTTCTGTACTTAATTTTAAGAAACATAATATCAAGACTGGGGTGCGTTTGCTATATTTTTTTTTAAATTGATAATGTTAAATTAGGGGCTTATGTTAACAGGCAGCTTTTGTGAGTACTCATCTGTATTTCTGCAAGCTTAAACCTTTGCAGTTAGAAGGCAAGCTATTCACCATCGTTTGCACAATCCTGATTTGGCATTTGAACAGATCAATGTAAATTTTCTCATTTTCTCCTTATTTCATATGTCATTATGACTTCCATGTTATATATTTCTGTTAAACACAAGTTCAGCCATAGCCCCAAAGCTGCCACTGCATTAGTCAGTTCTAGCTTATGGGTGTAGGGACAGTGTAATATATAAGAGCCGCTTCTCTTGTGTACCTCTCCTACTCCATACAATTCCTGTTCTTTCTGGAAATGTGCTGTCTTTATAAGTTATGCTACTAATGGGCCACTGGTGTCACTTAATTCCATTAGGCTGCTTGCTCTTCAGTTTTTGTAGTTCTTACTGACACTGTGCAGTGGTTCCATGTGGCACAAGAAACAACAACAACAAAGAAAGTGAATTTGAAATGCTGGTGGAGCTGCAACCTCAGAGCTCTGTTGGAAAATCTCTCTGTAGAGCTGAGTTTCTGATTCTTAAAAGAAACGTGGTCAGTGGGGATGCTGATGTGGAAGTCTTGAAGATAGCTAGAAACTCTTAACTGTCTTAAAGCGTTGTAAATAACTGAACATATTTGGCTGGCATCCTAACGGTTTTGACAGAGCAGCTAGGGACAGGATAACACTGGGTATACTGAACACTTCTATTTAAGTTCATAAATCAAATGCATTCTTTCATTTTCTCAGGGTGCGTTTGGTAGAGAGAGGTTCTCCACACAGTCTGCCGCTTATGGAGTCTGGGAAGGTGAGAGACTGAGAGCAATCCTTCTTCCTCATGATCCTTACCTGGGTGGTGAGCTGCTTCAACTGAATCTCAGTACAGAATCTGTGCAACACGCTCCACTAATCACAGTGTATCTAGAAGAGGCACTAGAAAGCGTAAAATGCACACCTAGTTAAAATGAAGCCAAATGCGTAAAGTGAAGCAGTAGGAAAGAGTCAGAGGACTTCATGTGGAAAGCCTATTTCAGGTGTGAAACAAACTTCAACTCTGAAGCTGCAAAATAGCTACTTAGAGTTTAAATGATTAAACATCTTAATAAGAAGAGATGGTTGGTATCAGTCATGCAAGAGAAGAATAGAAAGTGAAGAATTGCACTGATGGTTGACTTGTGTGGCTTTGCATTATTGATTTTTCTATTGATGAATTTACGTTTTCTTAACTTCTGTTTTAAATATTTGCTTCTTATTCAAGATTCTTCCAGGGGTAAAGGTCATCATAGCACACACAGAAACCAAGGGACCTCTGGGAGATTCACATTTAGGAGAGGTAAAGCTTGATGCTGTTGTACTTTGCTTATCAGCAGTGATTTAATATATAGAAAAATCATGTTGGATGAACATCTCTCTCTTAGTGGGATGGCCACATAATGTGGCAACTGAATTAACTCTTCAGAGAGCTGGAACTGTTTGCATACTTGTATGTACATCTGCATGGTTTCCTCCCTCATCTGCGAAATTAGTGCGTGCTAGTACCAGGTGATATCAGTTGACTAGTGTGTGTCTGATTGGCAGCTAGAAGAGGCAGTGAATATCTTATGTACTCCCATCAGTGGACAGTAGTAATGAGGTAATTTGCTGTTTGGTTTAATCTTTATTTTAAATACATCTGGATTCGTGTATACTAAGATGCCCAACTAATAGAAGACTGCAACAGATGTTCCTTTCCAGTAAGCCAAATGTCTAGTTCATTTTTCCTCTTTGCTATCCCAAATCACATGTACATATGACTTCTTTTTACTATTTCTTCTTCTTGGTCGTTTTCTGTGAGGCAGAAGTTAATGAATTATTTTAATTCAACTACTATTGGCATTTTAGGAGCAACAAAATTGTCAGTGGAACAGATATTTTAAATGAATAAATGATGCTGTCTAGGTCTGGCAAAATAGCCTGTGTTTATATGGGAATTATTCCCTTTTGATTTGTGGGTTTTTTTGTATCCCCTAGATATGGGTGAGTAGTCCACACAATGCTACTGGTTACTACACAGTGTATGGAGAAGAAGCACTGCATGCTGACCACTTTACCGCTCGCTTGAGTTTTGGAGACACTCAGACCTTATGGGCTCGGACTGGGTACCTTGGCTTTCTGCGCAGAACGGAACTTACCGATGCTAGTGGAGGTGAGAGAAAACAAATGTACTTACAGAAGCGTGTTTTTGCAACTCCTTGGGGTAGCTGAGCTAGCAAAGAGGTAAGCTATCCTGACAGTTTATCCTGACTTGCATCAGTGAAAAGTGCTGAATGTAACAGGCATTGTTACTCTGTACTTATTCATTGATTATAATGATACTGGGTAATCGTACAAAATGAGAAATTCATAATGCTCATGTGACAGATTTAGAAATCATATTCGTCTTCCTTTATTTCCACTTGCACAAAATAACATGAGCACATTTGTTAGAAGCACTAGAGCCTTTCTAGTCACTTTTCTGAACCTCTTTCCTTAAAGACAGGATGCAGTATTTCAGTGCTGATCTTGAGAATACAAATAGTGTTGTCACTCAGTGGTTTTAGAAAATGCTCAAACATCAATTATTTCTCAGCTTTTCAGAAGTTAAAGGTCTAGAGGAGTAACTTCTCCATAATTTTTTCAGTATAGAAAATAAATTGTTCATCTCATTTTTTCAATCGAAGCCAAGATGTCTAAACTTGAGAAATGTAAGCAGATGGAAGAAAAACTGCTCCTTTTTCTTTTGAGGCAGAATATGGAATAGGTATAACTCTTGATTATCACACATTTTTTTAAAAAGAAGTAACCTCTAAACATAAAAAAAAAAAAAAGGAGTTTAAGTGCGTATCACTTATTAGCAAATGTATATTGCTAATTGTCTGTGATTGGTTTCTAAATGAGTGGATAACATTGGTGTCCCCTCGTTGCTGTCACTGGATAATGAACCACAGAGAATTCACAGACACCTTTTACACTTCCTGTAATGACTCATGGTACAAGATAGAAAAGCAGTATTACCACTTTGGGAATATAAGTGTCTGTTTAGGGGACACCATGCATGTCCATCCTACTTTCAGTCCTCCATTATGTGAAGGAAGAGTGAGGAGAGCCATTTGTTGAAGGTGCAGACATCTGCTGCCAGGGATACCAGTGCAGGGTTTAGACACGTGATGTAACTCTCTCTCTAGTTGCTAAGGAGAGTCATCGTCTAGTCTACTGTGCAGGTGTGCTATTCAGTCTCCCTGAGACTCTTCAGAGTAAGAAGGTGTATGCTATTGCTCCAACTGGAGAAATCCCTCCAGCCCACTGAATTCCATCTCCAGAGCTGCGTCCTGCACACTTTCCTCTTCCACTCTCACAGTGCTAGCAGAGAGCAAAAGGTGAATTAAAGAAACAGTCTTTATCAGAGATATGTGGTACCCATAGCCCACAGTTACCACCATTACACTTCTTGGCAGCAGGCCTCTCCACCCATTCAGCCCACTTAGTACGCTGAGCAGTTCTGTGTTGGTCAGGCCCTCACCAGTCACTGATCCTAAAGGAACGTGGTTGCAGGCTGTCAATGGTACCTGATGTAATATAGATCCAGCTCCCTGAAAAAGCTTTTACTACATGTCATCTTCCTTTTCCAAGCTGGTAGAGCATGATAAAAGAACGCTCAACGAAGGTGCTCTAAGCTTTCCTTGCTTTCCTCCTCTGTGATTTTCTAGGGTAGCTGCTGGACCTCTGAGGCACATTGTACTGCTGCTCAGTGCAAGATTCTGCACTAGATGCCTTGACAGATTTGTCCCTCTGTGCCTGTTTAAAGTGAAATGGCTCCCTGTTCTTGAGAAGACTGGTAGTTGACAGAAACTGGAATCTGTGAGCAGACATTCACAAAGAAAGAGAAGTTGCAGGTAGCAAGGCATCAGATTAGTGTAGCAAGTTTTTGTGCCTTGCAGCTTTCTGAAAAATCACGTACCACAGATTTTTGTGACTGTGGATCAATGTCAGTTGTACTTCAGTTTATCAGCTTTTGAGAGGCAGTGTATGGTGAATTAACATAGCAAGGATGCATGAAATACAGTGCAGCTTCTCAACATGCTTTTTGTCTCAAGTTACACAGTTGAGCAGATTTATAAAATAGTCGCAAAAAACCCCAAGTAAAGTTGAACTCAACAGCATTACAGGATGAATATAGTGAAGTGGACAGCATGTCTTTCAAGAGGGATTTAGGAGAACCTTGCTTATTTAGCCTAGCAAAGCTAAGGCTGATGAGGGAAAACTTGTTACGTTAATTGTGGGAAACTTATGAAGCTGAGAAGAATATTGCTGACATGAGGACAAGTGGATATAAGCTCATTTTAAAAGAAAAAAAAAGTTAATTTGGAAATTGGAAAAGTCTTCCAATTGGAAATTGGAAAAGATGCTTTGACAGTGGATTTTGATTTGGTTTATGAACTGAGATTACTTGAGAGAAGGGGAAAAATTGGATGACCCAGAATTTCTTTTTAGTCTGGTTTCATTTGCTTGGAGTCAATAGGCAGAAGTGCTAAGTGACCTTTTAATTCTGTTCTCTCCAACTGGTACAGCTTGATGTTTATTATAGACTCTTTCTCCTAGGGAGCACTGGGAACATCTTAGAATGTCAGGAATGAGCATGTACAAATGGCCATGTTTGTTCTGTAGATCTGATGATGATTTAAATACGTGCTGTATTGCAGAGAGGCATGATGCCCTGTATGTGGTTGGCTCCTTGGATGAAACACTGGAGCTCAGAGGAATGAGGTACCATCCCATTGATATAGAGACCTCTGTAATAAGAGCACATAAGAGCATTGCGGAATGGTAAGAGCCTCAGTATTACTTTTTTTGTATCCTTTTATTTCTTCTAAAGCAGCAGAAGTCAAGCTTTGTGGAACAGCATGCTAGACTGAGAGCTCGCTGTAGTGTGAACTCACCAAAACTTTGCTTAGAAATTATTGTGGTGAGACTGGAATGTAGTTGACTTCCATGGCTGTGTCAGAATGTACACACTTGGATGTGGTAAACACACTGTAAGCATTTCTTGAATGAGATCTTCTAACATGTGTTGTTCTCATTTGGTCCTGACAGATGATGACCATTTGGCTGTAGGTCCTCTTCAGTCTCAAAGTGGTAGTATTTACTTGTAAGCTTTGGGAGGTTTTGTCTTTCCTTTAATAGTCTCTGAAGATTTATGCAAGTACATTAATATCAAGTATGCACACACTGAATGTGAAATCTTAGTGGTTCCCATTCTAATGCAGAAGTGCACAGGACTTTTAAATACGTGATTGATTGTGTGTATAGAAGAGCAAGAGGCCTACTTATATTCTGTACATTGACAAGTAACAAACAAGCGGCAGAGAATATCCCAGAAGTTACAGCTTTAATACCTCCTTGATTTACAGATATTTTCACGTTATTGTAGTATCTCTTGTTCTCATTTATTATATTGATCAAGTCCAATATAATATTGAAGTCCTTGAACAATATAATATTTCCAGTGCAATATTTAGTTTATTTTCAGTGAGCCTGTCTTGGATAACTAGCTTCCTTTGACTATGTGTTTTTCTTTTCTCCTCACCATTAATAATACCATACTGACAGTGCTGTGTTTACATGGACCAACTTGCTTGTGGTGGTTGTGGAGTTGGAAGGCTCAGAACAAGAAGCGTTGGACCTGGTTGCACTGGTAACAAATGTCGTTCTGGAAGAGCATTATCTCATCGTAGGTGTTGTAGTCATTGTGGACCCTGGTGTTATTCCTATCAATTCCCGTGGTGAGAAGCAACGAATGCACTTGAGAGATGGTTTTTTAGCTGACCAGTTGGATCCTATTTATGTTGCTTATAACATGTGAAAACTGAAAATAACATCGAGGCTAAAGCACCAAAATCAAGCGACTTTGCAAAGAGTAACATCAGAATCCATTTTCTGTGTTTTTAAAAGCCATTGAAGACCTTACAAAAATGGAGATACTAATCTTCACAGACCTTCATGTCTCAGATTGCATTTGCTTTCATAAATCCATTGTAACAGTTACAGCTGTCTTAGGATGGAGAGTTTACTGGAATTCGTGAAGGAAGTTTATTAGAACTACCATGGACCAATGTTTTTTTTTTTACAATAATTATGAATGTCAGTACCTGATGCACTGCATAAAAGGACATAAAGCAGGATGGGTAGAGAACACCAGCTGTGAGGAGGACTCTTGGAAATAATACTGAAAGTCATGAGTAACAATTCGGAGTTTACCCTCCATGTGATTGCTATATGTTGGCAGTATTTGGGTTGGGACATAACTTTCAAGACTGAACACATCTCTACCATATCCTCTACTGTACTGAAAGGAATTTTGCACATAATTGATTTAAAAATGCAGCCTTTTTATTTTAAATCGCTGATTGGTCCATATTCAAAAGAAACAAATTCATTCCAATCACAGATTCATATAACAATTATGCTGCTGTTCAGCTTTTTTGTACCAAGCAAAAACAAATACTGCAACTGTAATAAGGTTACTTATTGTGCCATGCTGGACTCTGTAATGCTATAAACTTTATAACAAAATATAATTTAATATCCAGTTTTAATTACTTGATACAGGAGCCTTCACTGCTCTTGCTGTCATAACTTCATGTTAAAGTTGCTTATATTCGTAGCAATAGCTGTTAATTACTGCCCTGCACACGCCAAGTATTTGAAAATTCATTCCAAAGCCAATAGTCTCTGAATGATTCATAGAAATGTTTACAAAGCATGGTCTTACAGTATGTTTTCCCTGAATATCCTGTGCTAAAACTTAGGATAGTGATTTTATTTTTTTTTTCCCACTGTGGAAAATATATTCAGTGTTAGTTACCTTGATCTGCTGTGGTACAAACTTTCTTCTCCTTTTTTTTTTTTTTATAGTTGTATTTAGACTTTCTGTTTTTAAGCTGACATACCCAATTGCTTGAGTCATACTTGACTAATTAAGGTTTTGAAGTTTTCTGCCTGATCTAATACTGCAGTGAACCTAATTCAGAAAACGAATGTTAAGCTTCTCAAATAATTAATGTATTTGAAGAGAAGCATGAAACTAGCAAATAATTATTTTTATAGAGTTGTTAAAGACTTTGAGCTATGTAATTTTTTTAAATAATGCATAAGTTTGGCAAAGGAGCCAGGTTTCTCTGCAAGGCAATTCTGCCTGGATCAGTGCCTAAGACAGATGGATGTCAGTCTCCTGGTATAAGGATATTAAATTGACTCTTGGTCAAATAAACTGTAAAATCTTCAACAAAAAACTTTCATATATAGTAGTTCTTTGCCCTTACGGTGTTTGGTATATTATACAGCTGCACACTCTACTATTACTGTAATTATGTACAGAACTTGTCTAACTTATTAAGTACAGCAACCTTTAGCAGTGGATTATGGGATACTCCTCGTAACAAAAACAGCTGGCAAAAGGAAAACTACCTAACCCTCATTTTAATGTTGTTTCAGCAAATAAAGCATTGTAAGATTTTTGTATTGAGATATTGATGACTGTGAGACAAGTTGCCCTGTAAATCTAGAACGAAAAAGCACATTAAACATTTCAAAACAGCTCTTGAAAGTGAGTTGCTGATTGTTGAAACTTAGGCTCTCAGATCAAAAATTTAGCTTATCTACAGTACAGTTTTCATCTGTGTTTTGGACAGTTTAATGCTGAAACAGCTTTTTCTACAAAATTTCATTACAGTTGCTTTACAGTTAAAGCAACTGTGCATTCTTAAAGCCTGGATGTTCTTGGATTTCATATTTTCAGTACCCAAACTGAAATGTTCCCCTGGGTCTGCCCTGCCCTGTGGGAGGGTCCTCCCCACCTGCAGCTGGCACCTGCCACACGCCACATTTTCTAAACTTGGGGGTGAGGACACAGCAAAGCCAATGGTGCATCTTGACATAAATGCCTGTTGGGCCAGCACAGTGGGGGGATGGGGTTTCTGTGCTGCCCAGACACGGACCGGCCTCAGATCAGAGGTGCTCCCCAACAGGGCGCAGGCCGCCACCATGGTGCCGGCAGGGGCCGGGCAGGCTCTGAAGGTGCAGGCGGTGTGAGAAGGTCTTGGCAAGGCGGCGTTTTGGCCAAGCACTGCTGTGTTCACGCTGGGGAGAAGCCCTCCCGCTGCCCGGTCTGCCCCAAGGCCTGTGCCCTCTCCTCGGGACTGGTCCTCCACAAGCACACCCACGCTGGAGAGCAGTTCCATGTTTGCTTGCTCTGCCACAAGGCTGCCGTCTCCTCGCACCTTGCGCTCCACCTCTGCTCCCACACAGACCAGCAGAAGTACCAGTGCTCCATCTGCAGGAAGCTCTTCCTCCAGGCCTCCCGCCTGGTGCATCACAAGGCCACCCACACTGGTGAGAGGCCCTTCAAGTGTGAGGACTGGCAAGCTCTTTGGGTGTTGTTCACACCTCACAGCCTATGCATACAGGTGAGAGGCCTTTTGAGTGCCTGCAGTGCAAGGCAGCCTGCACACAGAAGGTGGGGCTGGTCCTTCATGTCCGCTCGCACACCCGGGAACGGCCCTACAAGTGCCTACAGTGCAAGAGCTTCCACTCCTTTGCCCGCCTCATGTCACACCAGGTTCTTGAGTCAGGCGAGAGGAACTTTAAGTGCTCCACCTGCGGGAAGGCCTTCAAGCAGGCATTGCCTCTTAAACACCGTCTGAAGACACGAGGTACAGGAGCCACAATGCTGCTTGGTCTGTAGCCCAGCCTTTTCCAAGTCCTCTTACCTCCAGCTTCACATGACTGCATTAAATCACTGTCTTTTTGCACTTGAAGATTTACTTGATGCTGGGTATGCTAAGATACAAATCTTATTGTTGAACTGATGTTTATATTCAGCTGGCTAATATATTCTAAATACTTACACAGGCAGATATTTCAAATGAGATGTTGAGTTTCTTGTCATGACAGGTTCTAATGTAAATTTTTTCTACAGTCTTTAGATTTTGTTTTGTGACCCATCATGTTTAGGAGGAACTAGACACACTGTTATATTTCCAGTTCACGTACGTCAGTGCCATATAAGCAGAGTTCTATATTTTTTTTATTCCAAATCACATTATTAAAATAATATACACCACTATCTTTTCCTCTGGTCACTTTTATGTTTAGATAACAGGATTTTTAAATAAAAAAAGTTTGCTTATGGAAGTGAAGAACACTTGCTAACTTTCAAGTATTCCATAAAAGTTAGCTTGCAAAAGTAACTGCAAAATAATGATTTGTCTTTTATTTCTGGTATTTTTCTTTATCAAACTTTGGATGATAGTGCCATGGTGGTTGTGTCTGTACTTGTAATATGGCATGCTTACATCCAGAATCAAAATTTCAGTGGCATGAAAACATAAAAGTGGCCTTTTAAAGATCTTAGTAGTTTTGGAGGCGCATTATTTTGTTTTGTTTAAAAAGCTTCCCAGCTTGCTCTTTTAGTTTCCTGCTCTTATCAGCTGCCTTCTTCCTGCAATTGGAAGCCAGCACTGTTCAGGATGCAGGATGAGCTCCGACTTTGTACAGTAAAATCCAGTGTCTGAAATTTCCAGTGTATTTCAGAATGGAAAAGCTGAAAATATGCTTTAATGCCCTGACTGTTGCAGTACAGTAATTAAGGCCAGACAAATCCTTTAGATTTAATATCTGGTAGGGGGAACATATTCAGTCTGTGGATCACTCACAGAAATGCTACCACTTCCATTTGAAATGTATTTTTCAGCTTATTGTGCAGATGGAGCAGGAATATGCTTCCATGTCACTAGACTGCCGGAATGGAGGAGTACCTCTTGGTGCTATCACAGCTTGCAGTGTGGAGTTCTAAATGCACAGGTGTTACCCAGAGAACAGCACTTTGTTTACACAATTGCTTTACTCCATCTGTCAAACTCAGGAGTATTGCTTCTCTGGACTGTGTAAAATTCTGCATTTCATTTATGGAAAAAGCATGTTTTGTTTTTCTTTTTTAAGATAAATTATTTTTCTTGTCAGTCCACAAACTCTACTATTGAATGATTCAGCCTGAATGCACTTCCATTGAGAGTTAACAAGAATATATTTTTTTTTCAGATGTGCTAACAGCAATAATCAGCACTCTCAGTAAGATTAGATCCTGTGTGGAAAACTGTTTTTGTGGGGGTCTGTAAATGCTTTTCCAGTGCTGCTAATTTTGTTTCTGATCCAGCGAGACAGTACCCTTTCACAGATGTATTTTGCCTAAAATTATCCAGGGAGAGAATACAAGTGCAAATTCTAATCTCCCAGAGCAAAATGTGATGTCAGCATTTTAAATGATGAAAGTGGAATTCAGCAGAGGCATAATACAGCATCTCTGTACTGAATCAGAGAATGATACAGAGTTGGAAGGGACCTTTGGAGATCATCTAGTCCAACCCAAGACCTGCCAAAAAGGTCCTTCTAGAGCATGTTGCACAGAAATGTGTCCAGGTGGATTTTGAACATCTCCAGAGACAGAGACTCCACCACCTCTCTGGGCAGCCTGTTCCAGGGCTCTGCGACCCTCAAAGCGAAGAAGTTCCTCCTCATGTTAGATGGAACTTTGTATGTACAAGGTTGTGCCCATTTCCTCTTGTCCTGTCACTGGAAACCACTGAAAAAGACTGGCAAAAAATCTGCCTGTCTGTCACTTTTCTAGTTTGCAAAATTAATTTGAATCTGTTAAATGTCTCAGGCTCTTCCTGTTGGTGTAATTTCTTCTCTTTGTTTCACTTCTAGTATTGTTGATAAGTAGTTTGTGTCTTGGCAGAGCATTTAATACATGGAACTATCCAATGGTGCCCTTCCTGGTGGGAAATTCACTTGCGTCCTCTTCTGTAAGGAGTCAAAAGCATAACGGACAAGTATGTCCAAGTGTCAGGTAGGCGCTGCTAGTGTAATGCTGCCGTTTCATCCTCAGGGAGCTTCCAAGGACCTTGAAGGTCCCACAGTGCAGACCCCAGAGCTCCACAGTAGCAAACCAGGGATTTTGCAGGTTGTCATGTGCCGGTCTGCACTAATGACAAAAATGTGGATTTCCTAAGCTCTCCTGGGCTTAGTGCAATCAATGTCAGATCAATATAACCGATGCTGTAGGGGTGTTGTAAGAGCACACACACTTTGAGTATCCAGCAGGCTCATTCTGTTGACTGGGATAGAGGTGTAACTGAAAATCATTTAATAATTTCATTATTAAATGTCAGCTTCCCTTCCTGAAGAGTGAACTATCTCTGCCAGAGAATGAAAACCCATTGTGTCAGAAATGGCATTTTGAAGCACCTGGCCTGTTGCTGCTGGGAGCTTGGCTTAAGCATTTTGAGCCTCCTTCAGAGCTGGCTGTGATGTCTCCCTTGCAAAGCTCTGACACCTGCTCATTGGTCAGTCTCAAGGCTTGAGTAATTATTTTTCTCCTGAGAAAGCCTCGCTGCGTTTCTGAGTCCCTCACAGCACTACTCAAAACCCATTTTTGACATAGCAGCATCCCTTCACTGTGCATGTCTGAGGTGGGTCTGGCTGCATCTTCTCTGGCACCCCTTCTTGGGGACAGCAGGACCCTTTACAGGGAGTTGCAATTCCATCAAGCTGCAAATGATTGAAAGACAGAGCTGGCAGCAGGTTCTCCCTGACCCATCCTGGGGGGGAACAGTGCCAGGTTCTGAGGCATGACTTACTGTAGCCTCACAAAAAGCTGCATTCAATAGTTTTGGGTTATAAAGGTGTTCTCACTAGGTGTTCAACTGGCCAGTAACTACAACACCACCCTTCCATCTGGGTGGTGTCTGGAACCTCCTGCCTG
The DNA here is from genome assembly GCA_013400375.1 of Thinocorus orbignyianus. Lineage (NCBI taxonomy): Eukaryota > Metazoa > Chordata > Aves > Ciconiiformes > Thinocoridae > Thinocorus > Thinocorus orbignyianus. Next base: position 246,714 of record VXBW01001855.1, read on the forward strand.
CACGTACCTTTTGTCCTTGTCACAGCCACATTGGGTGGCGTTTCTCAGAAGTCCACTACAAGCTCCAGCAGCCACCATGGGCGTTAAATTTGATGTGACCTTTTCTTAAAATGGAACAGAAAAATTAGCATTTGGCAGATTCAAACCTGAGCAGTCTTGAAATTATCTTTCCTGCTTATTCTTACTTTCCATTTCACCCCAATTAGGGACTGATCTGGAATAATCTGCTGCGCTGGCTGATAGGGTGGGAAGAAGCAACAGGATCAGGTGTGAACACCAGAAACCTTGATCCTTTTCTGCCTCTGCTAATGAGCAGCTCCTGGTGACTTTCCTGATTCTTTTCTAGGTTCATATCCTAGCAACTGCTGCTCTCCTGGCCTGGGTCATCCCTGACCCAGCCTGTGAAAGTCCGAGAGGTCTGGTCATACTACACAGGGACTGGTGAGGCTGCATCTGGAATACTACGTCCAGTTCTGGGCCCCTGGTTCAAGAAGGACAGGGAACTACAGAAGAGCATCCAACGTAGGGCTACAAAGATGATGAAGGGACCAGAGCACCTCTCTTATGAGGAAAGGTTGAGAGACCTGGGTCTGTTTAGCCTGGAGAAGAGAAAATTGAGAAAGGTTCTTTCCAATATTTATAAATATCTAAAGGGCCAGTGTGAAGAGGATGAGGCCAGACTCTTGACAGTGGTGCCTAGTGACGGAACAAGGGCAATGGACACACGCTAGAACACAGGAAATTCCATCTCTGCCTGAGGAAGAACTTTATTTTGGGGGTGACAGAGCATCAGAACAGGCTGCCTGGAGAGGTTGTGGAGTCTCCTTCTGTGGAGATACTAAAAATCTGCCTGGATTCATTCCTGTCCAGCTTGCTCTAGGTGAACCTGTTTTGGCAGGGAGGTTGGACTAGTTGATCTCTGAAGGTCCTTTCTAACCCCTCTGATTGTGTGATTCTGTGACTTGATATAGTGACTCGGGCGAGTTGATCACTAGTGTAACTTGAGTCAACGCAAGTGGACAAGTCAAACTGAAATGATTTAAGGGACAGTATGAAATAGGGTCTGGAAGTGAGTATAGTTAGTATGAGAACATGCTGAGGCCACTGTTTTTCTTTATAACTATGCGATTGTTGAGAAATCCTCAGAGTTCATTCTTTTGACCAATTTGTAAGGCCCCTGCCAGCAGACCGAGTTTAATGGGAAGTGAGCTGGAAGAGGCTCAATAGACAAAGTTGCTTCATGCGGTGTTCTTAAGCAAAGTCTTTGGGGTGAAATTTTTAGCTAGATATTGCAGGTTTTTTTGGTAAAATCTCTTGGACCAGCTTGTTTGTGTCCTTTTCCTTTCTTTCACCACTGTGACATCTCTCCTGAATGATATATTAGAATATAAAAATTATACTTCACTTTCTCGCCCTCCACCTCCACTAGACATAAGACATCACAGCATTAATGGCTATACAGAAATAGATAGTATCTGCTCTGAGGGAAGAGGAATTTTTAAATAGCGAAGCCTAATCCACTGTTTTGTGATTTATACAATTCTCAATGCTACATTTGAGATAGGTGCGTCTCCCTTGCTAAACCTTTGAAGGATAGGATTACAAACATATAAAGGACTAAATTTCAGATTTTGTTTAACTTCAGAGAAAGAGCTTCAGAAAATAAACTGTTGCAGTAGATGTTACAGATTAACAGCTATGGTGTGCATATTTTGGACATACAGTTTTTCCAAGTCAGGGTATAGGGAGTCATTCCATAGAGCAAATGGGGGATATTGTTATATTTGATTATTATATATAATTATTATATATAAGATATGACAGATACAAACTATTCCATGACATGACACAAGATGTGTCATTTTGCTCTTACAAATTGATGATTGCCTTGTGAACTATTCCTGTTCTGGAACTGCTCTGGTATTTATTCACCTCTTGTTCTGTCTGGCTCACTAGCCTCAGAGTACAAACATTCTTAATCCTTATCCTCTTGAAATGTTACAGAATGTTACAGAAACAACACTGTTTTCTTCACTGTCAAAGCAGACTAGGCAGTACAGATCTTTGCCAGCATGCCTAGCAGCTTGAATAGCATATTACCTGTGTAAGAACCCTCATGCTGTGTGGCAGGAACCAGCAGTATTAATGGGCTGTAGAAATAACTGTTGTGCAATAGTGCATTTTTTTTCTCATGTTCTTTGTGATGGCATGTGCCTCTTGATTTGTTTTGTTGTATTTTAAGGCAATGAAAACTTCATCTTTCATGTTAGTGCATAAAAGCTTCTTGGACTCCTAAGTTTTGTTGACTTTATAAGAGGTACAGGTGGGTAGCATTATCCATCTGTCTTTGTCTCTCTGAAGTATTACCATGAAGTGTCCAGACAACAGTGGATTATTTTGTCCTTATGGGATGCAATTTTGAATACTGCTGGAACTCAAATTAAATTTGGAAGTAGAAAGTTGAAGAGAGTTGCAATTCTCACCTCTGTGGGAGGGCGAAGCTTTGTTTTCTGTCTACTTGGGAAGTCTCTTATGTCCAGAATCTAAAATCCATGAAATCATACAGGATATGGAGCTCTGCCCCTCTTTTATTGAAATTATGCTGTTATAAGTCAAGATTTATTGGGCTAGAGAGCAGGAAGGTGACTTTTTATCTTCCTAGTTTATATACTGGTCTGTGCATGTGGTTTTTTCATAATCTTTCTGTAAGAAAACATTGAACAAAATACAAGCAAATGGAAGGCAGATATGTAATCCTAAATATTTTCTCTTCTAGGCAAGTGTCATAACTATAAATTTTGTGCTTTACTCATGATGTTCTCCAAGCAGATTTTGTCGCCTTTTCCATGTGCTGGCAGCTATTTGCTACAGAAGGTGGAGAATTACTTCTGCCATTATTCCCTGTCCCCTGAAACTCACTGTGAAATACTGACCTTCTCATTTCTGGATAAAAGGTGTCTGTGCCCACCTCAGGGTTAGGTGTTCTATTTTATGTGCCTTGGTCCTGTTCTATACGTACATACCTACATTGTGCTTAAACACACAAGATTTACAGGGTAAATATTTCTTTTCCATGGACTTAAGTCTGACAGATTCTCCCTGCCTCTGTTGAGAATTAATTATGTCTATTTCCAAAGTGTTTTTCACAACACTTACCTGCAAATATTTTTCATTAAATAGGCATTTTTTGGGTGGAGTCAGTCCATCATCTTACTTTATCACAGATCAGCCGGAAGGCCTTGCAGACAAACAAAAAACCCGAATGAACTGTTTAGTGGAAAAACTTGTGTATAATACAATACCTGACCTTTAAAGGTCTACTTCAGAAGTGGATCAGAGAAATAATCACTAAGGAAAAAAAGTGTTTTGACACCGTGAACTGAAGCCGTCTCAATGTTACTGACTACTGAGTCATTTCAAGTGATGATCCTAAGTTTAATGTGTGGTATATAGTTATTCATCTCCACTTTACTTCAGTTTGTATAAATGACATTGTCTAGCAGGGACTCAGATTTGCAAAAATACATTTTTAATGACATTACAAAAAGGTTAGTACTGACAGTTTTTTTATATATATTTCCTATGCGGGGCCAACTCTTCCAGCCCATTTCCTTCAGCGATATCTGGAGAGGATCTGATAAGCTTTATACTGCTTTTCACAGGTCAAAGGGCATTGTCTTCCCCTTCACTCCAGCTGCCAACAACAAAGTCAGACATATGTTATCACCATCACACAGGAAGCTGTGAGCCTGCTTGTGTTCAACAAAGTACAAATACAGGAAGAGCGTCAGGTTAGTTAAAAGCTGGTGGAACTCTGCTAAGGTAGTATATACCTAATAATACTATAACCTAATAATATTATTCTGTATGCTCTGTGTGTATATTTCAGTGTCAGGGAAGGGTTGATTGGTTTAGAAGTACTGTAGCCTAAGTACAGATATCCTTTTACAGGTGGTAGCATCTCCTGAGGTGGGGGCTGCATATTGTTAAAAGAATAATTACCTATTCAATAAGGTGCAAAACTGCAATGGGATTAAGTGATAATAAAGTGAAGTTCGTCTGAACAGATACAATTTCACACTGCCATTTAAAAAAGGGGATGTGAATTACCTTACGTTTTTTCTAGATTTCCTCATTTTAGCATAGAGTACGTTGTATATCAAGATTGAAACGTACAGCATATTAGCAAGCTTGTTTAATGAAATGCTGTCGGTTATGACATCTTAGTGTCAGTAAAAGTGGGTTTTCCACTTCTCTGTAATTTTGGAAAGTGAAATCAGCTTAACAGGACCTTTATGTTTTCAGCACTGATAGCCAGTATTTTGGAAACATGTTCATTAGTGCTAAATTTGGATCTATTTGCAGCTTGTCTTTTGCTTCCGGTACATTGTTTATTGCTTCAGGAAAGTCTTCCCAATACATTATACGAGTTCCCATCCTCTGGCTTTTGCTCAGCACAGAACAAATCAGGTCAGGCACACTGAGTTCCAACTGCTGTCTCTAAGGACCAGTTGAAGCTCTGCTGTGATGTACTGCTACCTGGAAGTTCTAGTCCGCACCATAAATAACACATACAGATAGTATGGGAATAGAGGACTACAGAAGTAGCATAAAGGCTGCTACTTGCCCATGCCTTCAGGGAAGTGAGGAATGGAATCTTTGTTCTGATGTCAGTGCCAATGAGTGCAGGGCTGCATCAGTGAACTGTTTTAGTGCAATTTGTCCCGTGTCTCTACTTGTTGTGTCTTTGTTTTCACATCTTCAGTGACTATAAGTGGTGAAGAATAAGGGTAGCAATAACATTTGAGCTTTCATTCATGACCTATGAGAAATAGTCCAGTCTAGCGCCCGAGTGTATTTTGGAGTTGTGTGTGGACAGAATCATTAAGTAAATATGAAAGTCTTGTGAACAGGTGTAAGAGATGAGTAAATAGGACTGTGGCACGACTCAGTCCTAAACTTCTGAGTTCCTAGTCTGTCTGTATGTCTAGCAGGGGACACCACCAACAAGAAATCCTGTGTTCACAGCAAGTCAAGCTTGGAGACCGTGGTGAAGCTTTTTCATCTAATCCAAGGGATGTCATGAAATGGGGTAAGAGGTTGTTCCTAAAGACTACTGGCATTAAGCACTAGTTTAGGTCACTGTCCTGAGGTGGAGAAAAAGGGTAGTGATAATACTTACTTGAGGTTTCAGTCATGACCCATGAGAAATAGTTCATCAGGGCAAGAAAGTGTTGCTGTTCCGCTGTAAACAGTTGGCCTTTACTCACCATTCTGCTATGATCCTGTCAGTCTCTTCTGTTTTACTCATGAGTGGAAGTAGAACAATTTAACATGATTTTATACTATGGTCTGTATCCTCACTGCAGACTTCATTTGTGCGTGTGTAAACGTCTGTGTTTATAAGACCTGAGAAGAGTTTTTCAGCATTAAAAGATAAAAAATGTCAGTGGGAAAATGTCAAGAGTCAGACATGTGGTGAAATCAGAGAAAGAAGAGATGAGGCTGGGGGAGATATTTTGTTCAGTTGGCATTTAAACTGCCCATTCAGATCAGATGGCCCACTCAAAGAAACACTTGGAGGAGTATCCTTAAGGTTCTACAGAAAAAATGTCTGGTATAATTTTTCTTCTCTGATCTTTGAATGTTTTTAAGTGCTCAGTCTTTTGTGCAAAGATAAACAATGGACTAATTTGGGCTGAACTGCCAAGATCCAGTAATTTGGTTTAGATAAGGTCTGAATAGGTGAGCTGTTTGAATATACGATAGATCATCTTAATTACTCTAAACTTTTTGATCTTTGTCTATCTACAGTTCATAGAAATAGTATGAAAAAACCTCTATTTCTGATATTCTAGAAGACTGGTTCTTAGCAGTACTATTCAAAGCTTTGTATTGCTTAATACAGATGCCTCTATCCCCTAATGAAACTCTGAACTGTGTAAACGTACAAACTGGAAATACTGGAGATGCTCTGAAGAAAGAGAAGTTTTCAAACATGTCTGATGATTCTATGCTTTCCTAACTATTTATTTTGTGAAACAGATAAGAGAGCCTTTCTATCTTGATGGCCTTATCTTTATGAAGGTTTATGTAGATAGAACTTTGGAATATCATCAATGCATGAAGGAATAGTTCAGAGCTTTTGTGGGTTGAAAATTTTGAGAAAGTGGTTTGCACAGACACTTCAAATGTTGCACTGCGTGCTGGAAGCAATAGGCTGTCTCCCAGTTATGCTGAGTGGAAGGTTTGTTAGTTTAGACCAGCATGGCTGTACAGAGTTGTGAGCCCATCAGAGCTCTGAACTCTGACCGTGTTCTGGACCCCAAATGCTGCTTCAGTCTACAGAAGAGAAACAAACCACTTCCAGGATTTATTCTGAAATCATGACACTTGCTGAGACAATGGCAAGTCTACTGCTAGGATTACCACCTAAAGAGGGAAGTCTATACCAAGAGATGAAGTCAGACTGCTAAGTAGCTGAGGAAAGAGGCTGCCAGATAACAGTGCTCTTCAGCTGAGAGCTAAATGTCAAGGGATGAGAAGAAGATTGTGTGAGTAATTTGGGCTGGCAAGTGTGTCCTACTGTGCTGTTTTTCAAAACAAAGCAATGAGAAGGAAGTAATGTACAATAAATGGGGTAAATTTACATTGTATAGGGATTGCACACTCAAAACTTCAATGTATTTTACCTATCTGTAGGTCAAATCTTAAATTAGAAATTATGTAGGAAGGAAGAGTCGATCCATTCTTTTTGAACCATGATAATTTACCCTTTGCTTGGGATCCTGCCTTAGTTCATCATCTTTCTCAGACCTTAAATAGTTTCCATTAACAGCAGTGAAAATTGGTACTGGTAGTTTCCCAACACACTAGTATTACATTGGCACTGAAGGTATCCATTTGTAGTCGGTAGGTCGGTATAGTATAAGCTGGTGTTCTGTTTGCTGTTGAAATACAATTTCCAAGGCGTGAATTCTGTGAGTAGTTTCATGTATGTATCTAGACAGATGCAGGTATAGCGTTATGTCAGGACAACTCACATTTTAATGGCCCTTGCCCTTCTGCAGATCATATTTTTGAAGAATTTATGCTAAAATTTCTCTCATAAAAGAAAAGTTGCTAATATTATAATGGTCCTGAAAGCTCTGTTTATTATGAACTACTGAAAAAAGAAGTTATATCACATTTTATATCAATGGGTTGTTTAGATTATACCTGAGGGTTTCCATGGTATGGAAGAATTCCTAGGTGGTGTAAAGCTAATGGAAGCTTTTTTTTTTTTTAATCTTCTACTTGACATATAGTAGGCATACAAACAGTCCTTTAGTGACAGAGGTGAAAGGAATTCATACTGACTGGTAAACACTTCCTTTTCTTGTACAATTTTATCTGATGGCTGCCTTTCTATCAAAGTTAAGACAGAAAGGATTGGGACTAAAGGAAGCCAAATATCTGTTACCAGAGAGCAAGCAGGAACAGAACACTCACAGTACTATGAAGCTTTGATTTGTGTGACATCTATTTCTGTGTTGAGAAAAAATCAGAAAAAATAATTCAAGCTATACTATTTCATTCAAGCCTGACGATCTTTCTAAAATAATTTTATTTGGATGGAAGCTGCTACAAACTGTGCAGTATTACATTGTGAAACTGTGCTTGTCTTCTGATCACTTGTCACAAGAGGGAGTTGGAGCTCTTTGCAATTTACAAAAGCTGATGTTCTGTAACTAGGAGAGGGTGGTTTGGTTGGGGTGATTGGGGGTGGCTTGTTTTTTTTTGAAAATAAAAGAAGTCCTTCTTATTAAGGGCTTATTGTTGTTTTTAAAAAATAGAATATAAAATTGTTTAAAAGCCTAGGTCAAAACAATGAGGTAGTAAAAAATTAATTGCTCCATACTGGTTTTTATTTTATACTTCAATTGACATCTATATAATTGTAAAAATTATGAAGTAAAAAGCATGGTCTCACAGTCAAGTAGTGTAATTCATAAAATAGGATTTTGTAGGAAATCTCAGGGAGAAACTTATTTTCTTCAGGGAACCATCACAAGATGAATCCTAGCCATCAGCTAACCAGGCTGAAGTAAATGAAATAATAGTGATTTATCCACTTGAGACAAAATCCTCTGTATGCTGGTATTTGTAGGATGCCAGTATCCTGTATACAAGTGCTACTCTTCTTTTGTGGTAAAGTGATAAATATCACTGCCTTATTTCAGAATCCTCACTGTGAACTGGTTTTGGGAAAAACAATAATAGAACTCTAGGACCATTTTATTTTTCCTGGGTAATCTCTGAAGAATTTGACAAGTTAGGGGATTTTATACATCCCTGGCTCATTCATTCACTTCTAAGCATGCAGATCCAGGAGGAGGAATACATTCTTGGAAATGCTTGGGAAAAAGCATAGACAGTGTCATGAAAATGGCTAAGCCTCAGCTTTTCTTAATGAAACAGGGTGATGTGACTGAGGTGATGGTGTCTTTCATGTCTGTTGAGGAAAAGATTTGGAAAAGTTTTTTTTCTGGATTTAGACAAGAGATGGCTTAAATGGTAAATGATTGCAAAGGTTTTGTTACGATCAATAGTGAATTATTATGATAGAAGAGAGATAATGCAGAAATTTTGTTTCTGCCTGTGGGGAAATCTAAACCTCCTTGTCCTTTCTAATTCTGGGAAGAACTTAGTCATTTCTCTTTGAAGTGTTTGTTTATATTCCTTTAATTCTTGGAAAAGCTTTTTCACTCATATCTACATTAGCCACATTCTGTGTTTCTATTGTGTTGTACAGTCTGTATTAACTGCCTGTAAGCATCATGAGGGTTGGACCTTTCTCTAGAGGAGTTCATGATGCAGAAATAAACTGATTTCATATCTTGCATGTCTGGCAGCAATTCAAGGTTTTTAAAATATCAATGATGGTCCTGGAAGATCTCTGTACACAGCTGAGTGGCTTTGAAGGACTGTGGCAGTGGCTTTTTCATTTTTTGCCTTTACGTTTCCAGTTTCCGAGAATATTGCATGAGTTTCTTAGACTTAAAGTATGGAATATAAAAAAAAAGCAGTATTTTTAGGAACTAAATGCTAAATGTTTTTCAAGGTAACAGCATATATACTTTGAGAAATACTGCATTAATGGATTCAAAGTCACGAAGAATATTTTTTAAACATTTTAAACACATATAAAAACGTATAGCCAGAAGACTACATGCATCTCTTGTGAGAAACAGCATTATGGAGGCTCATTTTTTATTCCTGAAAGAGAACAGTGCTTTTTCCTTTCAGCTTTGTTTAGTTTGCTTCAATATTATCTTGAAAATCCCATCCATAAAAGGAAAAAAAGAGGAAAAAAAAATAAATAAAGGACAAAACCACTTGGGCATTGCACTGGTGAAAAAAAATCTTACACTTAAGTGGATTTTGTCTTAGAATTAGTAAAGAATTAAAGAGGGATTATGTCCTCACTCTTTTCTACAGCTGTTACTGAGTACAGCCAAGTTCACAAATCAAATGTAGGGCATCACAAAAACTTGCCACAGTGTGAGCTACAATTTGCTTTATATCTGCTCTTGGGAACTTTGAACAGAGGTCAGCACAAGTTTCATTACCCCTCCCATTTGCATTTTCCCACACTTTTCTTTTTCCCACACTTGAATTAATCTATACAGTCCTTGCTTATGATCATCATAGGGATTTATGTTTAAAATGTGACATTTTTGAACTCAAATACAGTGCAGATTAATGACTGGAGTATTTATGCGATATTGTCATTAATTCTGTCCTGTTTCTGTCAGTAACATTAGGATTTTCTCTCTCTCTTTTTTTTTTTTTTTTTTCAGTCAGAAGTGCTTTTCCTTAGATTTACGATATTCTTGACTTGAGAATTTTTCAAATTTTTTTTTTTTCCACAACAGTGGATTTTCTTTAGAATGCAGCTTGAGCATGCACATTTTCTTCAGCATTACTTTCTTGTGACCAAGAATTCAAAATGCTCCAGTAGACAGTGCCTGTCAACCCTGAATTGTAGACTGCACTGTGTTTAGCTCCTTCTGGCTTGTTTATTCTGACCTTGGTTGCCAGCTGAAAGATGTGAAGATGACTAACAAATATATACTATCCCTAGGAACAAGGCCTATTAACACAGAAGTGAAAAAAAAAAAATTTTTTTTAAATTTCTGCTTGAAACATCAAGTGGAGACTTTCTATTTTCCGCTTAACTGGATAAGAAATTCCTAGTTTTTTGTTCTGTAGTGTAGGGCTTCAAATTTTATACAGGTTTTAAAAACAGCTGGTACTAGAGAAGGTTTTGTAGGTCATGGTCTTCCCATCATAAACTCTTTGTGCTGTTCTTCAGCTGTTTAAATAAACATACCTCTGCTTCTTGTCTTCTTGCTGAGAAATTAGTACATAAGCCCAAAGAAACAAGTGTCACATACACTACCAAGCAGAATAGCATTTTGTTTGGAAGACTTTTTTACTGACATTGTTAGTTTTACTTATTGTCTTTAATATTGAAATGATTGAGTTTTAAAAAAGCTACAAGAAGTGAAGTTAACAGGAAAATTTCCTATATTTGTACATCTTTTAGGGCAATTGGTCAAATATACCATTATTGCTCTGTTGACCCTGCTGTCAACAGGAGGTTGGCCTACACAAGAACTCTACATTCTTTCCAACCTGAATGACGTTATTCATGCTGGCGACAGTTACTCTATGATATGCGTAGTCTTTTTATCCTAAACAGGTAAGACCAGATGGGCCCATCAGCTTTTGTTCCTATTATGCAGTTATATTGTTTTCATGTTGCCTTTTGGTGGTCTGCATACAGGCAGAGCTCCTCTTGCATTGTGGAATCCTGTTAATCTCGAGTGAAATTTGCATACAACCTGAACAATGAACCAAATAGAGTGATAATGGCACAATGACATGTTCAGCTCTGGAATACCAAAATCCAATGAATTTGTATTGACACCAAAGCAATGTTGTCCTGTGGTAAGAACAATTGAAACTGTTTTGGAATATAATACGAACAGCACAAAGTATTCCGTGAATTTGAGAAAGCCCATTTAAAGACTGCACAGAGAAGAGAGTAGTTTTCTGAGAAGTGCAGTGCTAGCAACTAACTCAATTTATGGCTGAACTGATTGTTGACCCATTGTCAATAATGGTTATTTTCTCATACACAAGACATCAGACAAAACAAAGCCATTTTTATTGTATTCTGGTCTGTTAAATAAACTCCTTATTTTCAGCACAGCTAAGATGCTATTATAATGGCTTTTTCTGAAGGAAACGTGAATGCAGGAGGAAGGGTGAAAATGATCCCTGCAATATATTTGAGTTCTAAAATTAAGAAAGAAAAATCAGCAAGCGAAGTTCACTACTGTTAGTGTAAAACTTCTTATATTATTATTCTTCTCACATAAAAAAATTGTACATTTTCTCTGTGAAAAATGTCATAAAAATTGGACACTTCAGAAAATTTTTTTTGGGGAAAAGAAATCAATCAAGTTTTCTGTGCCACGACTTTGTCTTAATGGTAATAAAAAATAATATTTTCTGAAGAAGAGCACTTGATAAAAAATTTCTGGCCAGATTTAGTTCCAGTTATTTTATTTGATCATACTGTGTTACTGCAAAATGATTCTCTAGGTAATTCAAGAGCAGTTTGTCTGCTAGCATTTAGCTGTGGGAAAGTCAACTTTTCACAACTGTGTTTTGCAAATGGCATAAATGTTTTAAGCACTACGGTTTCTATAATTAAGTGTACCTTCACTGGCTTTTTTTTTTTCAATCAGTTGTATTTTTCTATTATAAGGGTGTTATTTCCAGTATTCTGGAAGTTCCCGTGGGAAGTTTTATTTATCAGTGTTATCAGATGCCTTGTTATGAAAATGTATACCCAACTCTAAGTTAGCTGCTTATTTAGTATCAAATATCACCATCTGTTCTTATTATCTGACAAAAATACAGATGATCAGGCTTGTGGTGCCTTAACGTAGGTGTGAGTTTAAAGTTCAGATGTTAGATACACTGGCATAAGCCGTATCTTCCTTCCTACCATAGAATTTGAGTGAGAAAAGGATTAGAGGTGCTGCTTCTGTAGTTTGTTCCTGTTTCATTGTGAAGGCACACCCTTAGAATATGGGAAGTGAATGTCTTTCTCCTGAATGCAGACTTGAGTGCTGTGGTTATCTTTATCTGATCTATAGACCAGTTTGCTTTCTGCAAACGTTTGCTATATGGACACTGTGGAGCATAGTGAGAATGGAATTAAAATCAGTGAGAGGAACCTCTGGTGCTGCTGAGATTTACTTTTAGTTAGCAGCTGAGCTTTGTGTGGTGCCATAAATCAGGTAACCATAAAAAGAAAAATCATTACACAATTCAGAAGGAAGTGGAATATGATAAACTCCTGTTTACAGCCTGAGTGACTTCCTTTCAAGTCCTCCTCCTTCTTTAGGAAACAGAAAAATCACCCTAAGCTATTTAATAAATTAATGTCTATTCAATATATATATTGATTCCTGTTGTGACGGAGCATAGACAATTTAACCGGGGATGGTGGGTTTCATTGTGCTGGGTGCTATCCAAATGCATATTGAAAATGCTGGACTGACTCTAAAGGTTTTATATTTTAATTATCAGTCAGAGAAAGGAAAAGGCTTTCTTCTTCCTGCCTACTCCTCCAACTGTAGAATATTTGATGCTAGTCTGTAACTGTGGCTGAGGAAGCTTCTGAAAGATGCTTTTCTTGATGGGGAGCGACACAATTACAATATAGCTACTCAGCCTGTAAGTGGATTTTCAGTAAGAGCAGAGCTGCTATAACTTGTATATAATTGTTCTGCTTTATTAAAATGCTGAAACCCAGCACTGCTTTTAAATCAAGGTCTAAAGCACTACAATGGAGGTGGGCTTTAATCGTCATTTTGACTGTGTACTGTCATTCGTTATAAGCTAAATTGTATGTTCACAAGGACATACAGCGCAAAAGTGTGTTCATCAATGACATACAGCTTAACTGATGTCATTGGATCTGAATGTTGTTTCATGTTATTATTGTAGTGTTTGGGAACTTCGTTCTTGGGCCCCACATCCATTGTGCCACGCAAGGAAACATACGAGTGATTTTCCCTGCTTTAGAAAGGTTGTAGTCTATGTGGAAGAGAAGGAAAACAGACAGAGATGAGGAATGAATCAAATGGTAGAGATGATAGGTGAGAAAATCCTGTAAATGTACATACAAAGAAACTCTTGTACCCTAGGGTGCTTTTTATCCCATTTTCCCAGGAACAGAAAACAGAAAACTGTTACGCTTAAGCACTTTGGTGAAACAAATAACTTACTTATAAATCCAGTCACTTAAACAGTTTCTCATGACCAGCCATCAATAAGCTGGATGACTTCATGTTATTTCTTACCAGTTTAGTGCTCTCTGTTAAACTATAGCAAGTGAAAATGAAGGAATGAGCAGAGTTTTTATTGAGTTTGCTGCTTAGTCTTCAAATCATGAAGTCAGAACTCTGTGAAATACTATGAAAGTATGTGAGAAGCGCTCAGTGTTTTAATCTACGTATTTTCTACAGAGAATATGTTCTTTTCAGTCCACCAAAACTGCTATGCCTGCCTCTGTAAATTCTGTGATTCTGACTAATAGAAGCACATCAAATTTTCCTTTATTAATAGTGCCCAGTGTTAGATGTGATCATAAAATACACATCTTCATTTGTAGCTTGGATTTTAGAAATCCCCACAGACCAATTGAGGAAGTGTAAAGAGACCAACCCGAAATGTCCTGGGAGAATTTCCAAAAAAAGCAAAGCAGCAATAAATAGAAATCAAAATAACATCTTTAATTTTCTCTGCCCTAAATTCTTAGAACACAACTACTGTTTCAACTTTCTTGCAAAATCACACCGTTATCATTCTGATATTTTGCAACTACTGTAGACTGACAAACGTAGCTGTAACTTTCTCTGTTCCTGCTTCTTCAGCCCCTGTCCCCCAACTCTTTTAGTACTGAGTGCCTCTTCAAGCTTACGTAGAGAATGGGCCTCACAACTGAGGAAGGAAATAAGTGCAGCCAACCGGAGCCTCCACTCTCCTGACTTTACTTCCCAGTTCTTTAGAGGACCACGACCTATGCAGACTGCACTGGATAGGACTTGGTAGTTCTCTCTCTGTTGCTACCATAACATGGCCTACTTTATGTTCAGATCACAGAATCATGGAATGATATAGGGTTAGAAGGGACCTCTAGAGATCATCTAGTCCAACCCCCCCACCAAAGCTGGTCTGCCTAGAGCAGGTTGTGCATGAATTTTTCCAGGCGGGTTTTGAACATCTCCGGAGATGGAGACTCCGCCACCTCTCTGGGAAGCCTGTTCCAGTGCTCTGCCACCCTCAAAGTGAAGAAATTCCTCCTCATGTTTAGATGGAACTTCTTATATTCAAGTTTGTGCTTATTTCCTCTAGTCCTCTCATTGGGGGCCACTGAAAAAGGCTGACTCCTTCCTCTTGACACCCACCCTTTAAGTATTTATAGTCGTTGATCAGATCCCTCTTGAGCCTTCTCTTCTCCAGACTAAAAAGACCCAAGTCCCTCAGCTGTTCCTCATAAGAGAGATACTCCAAGCCCCTAATCATCTTTGTGATCCTCTGCTGTACCCTCTCCAGCAGTTCCCTGTCCTTCCTGAACTGGGGAGCCCAGAAATGGACACAGTACTCCAGGTGGTGCCTCACCAATGCAGAGTAGAGGGGCAGGATAACCTTCCTCGACCTGCTGGTCACACTCATCCTGATGCATCCCAGGATGCCATTGACTTTCTTCACCACAAGGGCACATTGCTGGCTCCTGGTCATCCTATTGTCTACAAGGATGGTCTTCATGGTGTTGGCCCTTCTTAGAAAAAGACAGTATTCAAAAAATTAAGTTGCAAAACATAATCTAAGATGAAAAAGTATTCTCAAGGGATTGGGTGGAATGCTTGCTTATAAATTTTCGGAATGGATTCCTTAATTCTTATCTTGGTATTTTGAATAAATCTTCTACAGTTATGAGGCTTCTGAAACATCAAGGTATACCATCACAGACCATAGTAGCGTGAGTTGTCTAGAATAGTAAAATTAATATGTCCTATAGCTGTCTTCTCTTTTGGGTAGAGATAATCTTTTTTTACTGATGGAAAAGTGGGTCCCTGATGCAATTTTGCTATGTCACTGTTCTGATTCTGATTTTAGTGAATTTTTTTTCTGATTATTCAAGACATTAAAAAGTTAGAATTTGAGATCTAACATCAAAACCTCCCATGATAAGCAAATTTTCTAACGCTGCGCTTATTAAAATAAGTAATTCTGTTGCATTTTGTGGGACTAGTCATTCTATTTACAGCTTGATGGGCACTTAAGTGATTTACTGAAGACTAGGCAATGCATTCTATAATCTTACCTAATGCATCTTTATTATAATGCTGTTGCAGGTGAATATATGGAGGTAGAAAATAGGGAATTACAAATTCCTGTAATGAGTATTTATAAGATTAACCTTACTAAAATAATTCAACAACACACTTCTTGAAGATGATTAATTCTTACACTTTATTAATCATACAGAATTGTTGGTTAATAACACATATATTAGTACTGAACATGCAGTACTACAAAGGTGAAGCCATATAATTAGGACTGATGATGAAGTCATTGGCTGTTCTTAGTCTCTGAGATCAAGGTGATCACGTCTTTCTTCTCTTATTTTCCCTTGACTGTGTGATGTTCTTATGCTGCTGCCTACTCCCTCCCAAAAAGGGTGTCTCAGTGCTGCTTGTCTTGGTTTTGCATTTGCTGATCATCCTTGCTTATCTTGTCTGACAGCTTCGATTAATTGAGTGCCTGCTTACATGTTCTTACTCACCTGTCTTTGCCTGTTTGGTCGTCACGTTGATCACATATTTGTATAAAATTTTTATGTATTATGTCCAGTCCTGCCATCACAGTAGTAGGAAATATTTAGGTAATGCGGTTAGTTAAACTATTTTAGAATACTGATATTTGGGTCCAAGACAAACAAATTTTAATTATATTTTGGTTAGTACAGTTGCAAATTATGGGTGTTAAAAGACCTCTGTTTTGCCTACAATGCAAAGATAGCGTTGATCAATTAGCAAAGATCAGTAACAGTTTCTTGTAAGATAGAAAACTTGCTATAAATTTTCAGTAAATTTATATAACAGATGAGAGGTAAATGAAAAAAAATTAACAGATTTAGTTTAATCTCTCTCCTAGAAACATGGAAAAAAAAGTATTACAGGATATATATACATATATATATTTTTTGTTATGTTTGTTCCCTCGCTAGTATTGCTCACTGTTCTATAAATAGACTGTGATGCGCGGCATAGTGCATGATGCAAAACTGGAATCTGGAGTACAGTCATGAGAGACACATCAGAAGTTCTTTTCATTCTAAACATTCATATGAGCAAGCCCTGCAAACATTTAAAAGAAAGTGCTTGAATCTCACACAATTTAGGTGTTGCTCCCATCTCCCCAGGGCACTTATTCCTTCCTTCTACTTGTTTTCCTGAAGCGGGACTTGACAATGCACTCTGACACCAGCATCTGCTTCTTTCAGCAACTGTCTTCTCCCCCCAGCAACTACAGCTGGCAGCAACTATTCATGTTAGACTACAGTAGACACAAGAGGAGGCTTTTGATTGTTGGGAGAACTTTCATTGCTTAAGCAGCTGTTCCTGATACTCCCTGAGGAAAAGGCAGAAATCTGGATGGAAGCCAGTGGGACCACATGAATTTGGGTATCTTGCGCATAAAGTTACTGCAATATACTTTCAAAGGCGTTCAAGCAACTTTTAAAGCTCATTTGAGAACAGTCTATTGATTGTTGAATCAAGAACATAAAGTAATTTCTAAACTGCCATTTTTTCGTCAGTTCTACATGTCTATCTTTTTAAGTTAATTTTTAGATACAAGTCCAAACATTAAGCTCTAAACAGATTTTTTACATTGTCTTTTCTTTGTAAAACCACGTGTAATACTAGATATAGAAATCTGTATTATGTTGATAGTAGCAGCTTTTCATTCTGATGTTTTTTCATTAGAATACTGACAGAAGGAGCAGTCCACAAAGGGAATGCAAACATCATAAGAATAAACCAATACCCCTTAGTAAGAAAACTAAAAAAAAAAATAAAAAGAAAAAAAAAGAAAATGCAAACATCCACTCATTATTCTTGTTCAAGAGCTACTAGAGCAGGTTAAGCCTCACAGTTAGCCAGACAGTGGTTCATCTGATTGATTTGTTATGTGTATGATGGAATTATTCTCCATTGGCTTGTATGAATTTTCCTCAAAGCTAGCTAATTCTAAAAGGCAGGCAAATTATTTCAGAATGCTCTTCCATATTTTAGAACTGTTGTATATAATGGCCATTAGATCTCACACACAATTAGATTTTGTTGCTGGCATCTTATCTCAAGTGGATACAAGCAAGTAGAGTATCCCTGCCTCTGGAAAGCTACTTGTGCCTGTCAGCACATCAGTCCCAGGAGAACAGAGATGTTGATACCGTGCTTGCCTACTCTTGTGTTCTCCCTAGAATAGCGTATTTTTCTCTATTGGTCCTTGGCATATTGAATCAGAGGTGTTGAAGAGAGCAAACAGGTGATACAAAGTTTTTCAGTACACATCCTGCATAATCTCAAACGTTTTCTATTTGAAAGTAATGAGTGACTTACCTTGGTTTGGTGATTTGAAACAATTAAAAAAAAAGGCAACCCACCACCTAACTTATTAAAGTATCTTTTTGAATGAAGAGAGCGCATAAGGCAGAGGAAACAGCAGCATCAGAGTGACTTGTGCTGAGTTGCATTATGAATTTTGGTATAAAAAGTGGTTATTATTTCCCCCATAGTCATTTGCTTCAGCTGGCTTAGGGCTGTACTTAGGGTTTACCTTGAAGGCTGTTCAGAGTCTTGAGCAGGATGTTGATGCCTTGTGTGGGACTCAGGAAGCGTCTTGGAGCGCAAATGCTCTGGGATACTCACTGTTTGCTCCTAACTGTGGCTAGATGTCCCAGGAGCCAGAAATGGTCTGACAAAGTGCTGGGTTCTGAAAAGAATGATTTTGCTTTGGAAAAGTGCAGAAAGTGTCTATGCTGTGTTTCAAACGTTGGATTTATCACCACGAATAGAGACCTTTTGCCCATGAATCGAACACTATACAGTGAGAGTTTGGTGAATGTAACTGAATGTGAGCTCTATTCATAAGACATTACTTCTGGTGGATTGTTTTCCTTCTTGTCGATATATCTATTAACATTTCAAGTTCTTTGATTAATGAGCCATGCCTCGAAATAATTATTTCAGCTATGTGTAGTAATTATATAATTGTTATCAGCTAATTTATTTTAATTTTTCTCTACCAATGTAAAATTCACACATTAATATCACTAAATACCCCAAAGTGTCTCTTTAATTTGCTAATGAGCCCTATAAAAATGCATCTCTGTAATACCTTAAAGGAGAGTATATCTGTAATGTTTCATTAACTTAATATTGCATCTATTTTCTGTTCAGCCTCTGTAGTACCTTCTCTTAAAGTAGAAGGAAAATACTAACTTTGATGCATTGTAAGAAAGTTAATAACAGTTTATGTTAAAATACTGCTTATCATGTAAAGTTTACAGAAAGTTTCTTTAAATCAACACACAAGGAATAATTTATTCCTCTGTTTTAATATAGGAGTTTGATGAGCTTTATGAATGGAATAGAAATGTTGTTCTCATTAGCTGCTGGTTGTTTTTAACAGTATCCACTAAAGCCTTTTGGCATATTTTTCAAAGGGTTTTGAAAATATACCCCCATGAGATTCAAGCTTGGTTAATTACATTTTGAAACAATCCAGGCACATGTACTGTTTTCTTAATGTTCATTTGTATTGTGATATTCCAGGATCAAAAAAAGGGCATAGATTTGTTTGCCCCTCTTTTCTTCCCTGCAGACATATGCACATCTGGAGTGTTTAAAAAAATCTGTTAGAACTTGAAGTTAAGAGATTGTGTCTAATGTTAATACTGGAAACCTTTGTAGTGATTTTTGTCCTGCGGTTTATTAAGCAGCCTTATGATATTTATACCAAGTATACAATAATATGTAGCAAAACAGTTGTTACAGATCATCATGCTTACCTTTGAATTCTGTTTCCTGGACATATACATATGTATATAACTTTGAGATTAAAAATGGTGCCATTGATCCTCCATGGTTTGGAGCCATTGTTCAGTAAATGCAATTTTCAAATAATTTAGAACCACAATAAAGGGATTTTCTAGGTCAGTTTTTTTGGAGAATTTTGAAAGGAGTGGTGCATTTGGAGAGCGGTTCTGAAAGCTGTGAATGACACTCTTTGAAGTGTTTGATTCTTCAAAATCCCTTGGTAGCCTCTGGGTACATATCATGTTTTATAGTTCCAAGAATTTAGTCCTGCATGGCTGATTGGTTCATAAAGAGGGTCATCATCAGTCTCTTCTCCTTACACTCCTCTCTGGCCATGTATCCAGAACACTAGTTTCCATGAGAACGCTATAGGTGTGTTCTCATTGTGTATGGCTGCCATTTTGCTTTCATATTCACCAAGGCATTAACAAGGACTGGCAGCAAATACATGATTTATTATTGTGATTAAGACAAGAATCTTAAGACCTTTTCTTTGCACTGTCCTGGGGAAAAGAAAAATAATCTGAGCACTTCTGAAATGGCTGAAGGACAGACAGGAGTACACTGAGAACTGACTCTCAGCTGATCCAAAGAAAATACCTGCAGCTGTACGTGAAATAACTGCAGATGGAAAAGGTTACAGTCTTGCTCAACTACTTCTCTCTATTTGCCCTGTGGTCATAATTATTTCAGTGTAGTTGTGTTGGTCATTGAAATGATTTGTTCTTCTGGCATGCATGCTAGATAGTTTCCCCACATACCCTCCTCACAACTTTTTTGGGGCACAGTTACATTTTAAAATCAAAGCTAGACATGCAAAGCCATCACCAGGGTTACATTATATTTAACTCCTAACAGCCAATTTTAGATGTCACTCATTCTGAACTGTATAGTATTATTTGACTATGCAAGTTTACACTGCTTGTGAAAGCCAATCTTTGACCTAAATGACAGCCATCAGCATTTTGCTTTATTGCCAGTAAGTTCTCCACGGGCTTTACTCTTACATTGCATTAAGGATTATGCTTAGCAGCTAATAGAATCAGAATATATTTAATTTTTTTACTCATTTTATCTTGATAATATCTATAATTTCTATAATAGCTTCCTGATTTTCAAATCTGTCCATGTATTTCACTGTGTCAAATATTAGATGTGATTATTTTAAATGTTGAATCCTGTGCAGGTTCCTTACATGGCAGATAAGCATTTTCAGTAAAGGATAAGAATATGTTTCTTCTTCAAGACAGTTTTTGTCATGAGGACACATAAAGCTAGCATACCCTGTTAAAGGCACACAATTACGTTGTTCAGCAAAACTTCAGCTCTTTCAAGCCAATTTTATGATAAAACATAGCACAACAATGAATCCATACTTCAAACAAAAAGGGCTCTACTGTTTATTGTGAGACTATGTATTAAACCAATCTCTTTCTGATAGAATTTCCTAATTAAATAATGCAGCTTTGCAAAGTAGTTGCAACCATAACCCAAGTTGGCTAACATTTGCTTTGGTTTGTGGGTTTTTTTCATACAGGCACAAAATTCAAAAGCCCATTTCTTGGAATATGAGACATCTTTTGAGTAATCCATGAGTAATTCATGATTCTACATCAAACTCCAGCGAAAAGGAACTTAAATGCAGGAGTGTGCTTGTATTATGAATTTGACTAACTATTCAGAGAAGCTCCAGTAAAGTCATCAAAAAAATCAGTGTCTTGCAGTAGTTCTGTTTGACCTGTTTCTGTAGCTGAGACAGATATTTCTTTCAAACCAGTCACTTAAATTTAGAAAAATGTAAAGCAGGGAATGAATAGAATCTATGTTCCATTCGATGTTAAAGAATTTAAAAGGAAATCCATTTGTGTTTTATAGGAAAAGAACACACTAATGACTTTTTGGAACACAGCTTTAGACACAAATATTAAAGACAAAGATGGAACAAATACTTAAAAAGACATTTCTATTACCTATAGAGTTTTTGTTATATTTACAGTTCCATTTTTTATGTTTATTTAAATCCAGTTCTTTAAGTGCAAGCCATCTGTTCCTCCCATCAAAGTGTATGACTTACAGTAAATATTTGTATGAATATCAGCAAAATAAAACTTGCATAAGTCAGTAGCTTTAATAACCACATGCCTAGAAAAGCTGTAATAACTTGAAATACATTCCTTGTACATGTCATAGTGCTGTTCTGAAGGGGAAATGCTTCTTTAAAATCAACCATATCTGATCAAACCCCCCCCAGTGTAGCCCTTACGAAGATGCTGTAGAGCTATCTCTGAAAAGGATACATTTAATTAAAAGATGCCCTGGTAGGCAAAATGATCTCCTAACCCTGCAGGATGGGAACAATGAGTGACAGGAAAGAAGCACCTCTATTTTCATGGGAGGGAGTGCTATGCAGAGGAGGGAAAAACCTCATCAGGAGACCTTCCATCTGCTTCAGGGTGTACTGAAACTGAAAGGATTACATCTTCCAAGGACACAGTTAATTTGGGTCTGTGAAGTGATTTCTTTCTTTGATGTTACTACGCTGACAATAGGTTTCTATAAATCGGTTAATTTAAGAAATTACGAAAATTCCAGTTGCGATCACCTTCTGATTTGACATGGTTATGATTCAGCAATGATTCAAAATTTTTTAATGATCTAAGGTAGATCGAGAGGTTAAATTTTAGCAGCACTTAATCATTAACCAGCTTAGAGAATAACAAAGTGAATGAGTAAAATAACTTAATGGCAACTTACAGATTTGAAGATGGTAAAGGTACATGCTGATTTACTATAAGGTATTCCGAATCAATACATATATGTATGAGTAAAGGTACAAATCACAGAGTAATACAGATATATATCTACCTCTTTAAGCAAAGCATATAAGCACGTGCGCACACACACACATGCTTGTCTCTGATTACTTAGGGTCAGGCATTTTAATAGAGGACTACCCTAGTGAGCCAAAAGGTACCGTGTTTAGGTCCTACACATTAATTGATGGACAGAAAAGCATCCACATCCATAAAGCTAAGTTTTTAAAAATGCAGTGAATGGGTTTATTGATGTAATGTTCTTTGTGGTTTACCTGCAAAATTGAGAGCTAAATTTCATGTAGAGCAACTTACCAGTAGCACCAGAGCAACTATAAATGAGGAGGGGAAGAATTATTATTTTTTGTAAAGAAGAAATATTTATTTAATCTACTCAGCACAAGCATTCTCTATTTTCAAAGTTGATTTCCTTTTCTGTTGCACACGTTAGGCTGGGAATACTGCAACAACCTTGTAATTAAAAACAACCTGAATTGCCATGGAGACCGAAAAAATGGAAGTGCTTTCCATAGACCAAGTAAGGAACAAAGCAGACTGGGAACGTCAAGGTACTATTTCTGGTCATTTTATAGATATAAACATTGTTATATGTAATTTTAAGTGTCAGACTAATATAACTTTAAAGTAACCTAGAAAAGAATGATTATCATTATAAGCTGTGTGGTTGGCTTTTGTTTACCTGTTAGATGATTTACAATTTAGCAAATATTTTCCTTACTCTTAGGCAAAATGCAGAAATTAGGTTTAGGATTCTTAGGTCTAAAGATTATGTTACTGTGCTGGGGGGACACCTTGAATGAAGATCTGCCTGTTGTCCTAGATCTTCTATTTGCTGCAGCAGAACATCTGTTTGGGAATCTTTCCTGCTTCAGCCCTCTAGGCTGCTATCATCCAGACAGTCTGGGTCCAGAGGAGAAGTTCAGTGGTGGAACCACATGTGATATTTGGGATTGCCAGCATTGCCTGTGACCTGTTCCATAATCTTGTGCCATGTCTTCACATTAAGCCTCTGGAGCACATATCCACACATTGGTGGCCTGGCCTGTATCAGCAAAAGTATGACCGGCATATCAAGGGATGTGATTATTCTGCTCTGCTCAACCACACTAGTCCACACATGGAACACTGTGTCCAGTTTTGGTCTCCCCACTTCAAGAGACATTGAAAAACTGAGAAGGATCTAACAGGGAAATAGCAAGATAATTAGGTAGTTCTAGAACTTCAAAAAATGAAGGAAGATTGAAGGAATTTTGTTTGTTAAGCCTGGAGAAAAGAATGCTCAAGGGGAATCTAATCATAGTCTTGTAACATTGGAAGGTGTTTATACACAAGATGGAGGCTGTCTTGTCACTCTTCATCATGAGCACAGCGGAAAATGTTACCCAAAGAACTGGTGGACTGTCTCTCACAGGAGATACTTAAGATGTAGCTGCACAGAGCCCTGGATAACCTAATCTAAAGCCCCATTTTTCAAAGAAGGTTGAATGAGGTGATTTCCAGATGTCCCTCCCATTCTAGACTTTTCTATGGTTCTATACCTATGAGATCAAAGTGTTAAACCTAGTCAGTGGTGAACCAGTTGGGATGACCAAGTCCACTATGGGTTAAAGTGATCATGTCTCTGAAGTCATCCTTCACCCTTTTTCCTTCAAATAGTGTGTGTGTGCGCCTTTGCTGTCCACAGGTTCATGCATTTTGAGGTTACTGATGTTATCCACGGTACCCCTCCCAGGCCTGACCCTACGGCTAACACTTGTCACTCAGCCTTAGTGGACTACAGACGTGGATTTATGGAAACTTTGCCAGCCTCCACCAAAAGGGCTCATGATGCCTTTTTCTTCTATAAATCCTATGGATTTATGCATTTATCACTGGAATTGCTTCAAATCACAGTTTTGTTT
>VXBW01001855.1:270729-289095 GCA_013400375.1 Thinocorus orbignyianus
TTTTTAATATTAACAGCTGAATGTGGCACTTTTCAATCAAAGTTTATGTAACAGATACCAAAAATATAGAAGAACCCTCCCTGCCCCGATATTCTGTTTTCTTTTATCCTAAGGAAATAGTCACTCATACTGAGCAGTAAACATTCTGAGGCTCTTACTCAGATTGTTCAATCAGATCGGGGCTAAACTTACTTGGAAAAGGACTTTTCAGCCTTATACTATCTTAAGGAAAATGCTAGGCCTACATCCAATGAGTATCACTTGAATCTCTTTGTGTAGCTTTCCGGTTTGTATTCTAAGGGAACTATTTTGTAATCAAATTGCAAACTTGTAGAAATTGTGATCTGAAAGCTAGGCAATACGGTGGTACAAATACACCTTTGTTTTTTACATATGCCAAATCTATGCATGCTCAGATACAGCAGATAGATAATGTGAAAAAGTAGTGACTTGCAGAAATAAAAATACGTTTTCCTCCATGTGCAATTTTGGTGGCTGGCTGTGACACAGAAAACCTGAGAACTGAACATTTGTGAGGTCTGTAAAATGTTGTTTGTTAACTCTGGTGAAATTGTTAATTCAGAGCTGGTTTGACTGAAAAAGGCATAATTTAAAAAGACATAATGTGACTCTGTTAAAAAGGAATTTAATTTCTCAAGTATCATGAATGCCTGTTGGTCCTCCTCACCACATTTCTTATGTGGTAAGACAGATAAAGTAAGTAGAAGCAGCTTTCTTTCTGAAAACTGAGGGCATCATTATATAGCTGTCTTGCTTAAAACCTATCTTAGGGTCATATTGTTACTGACAACAATTTCACATTTCTGGTATCTCCCCATGGATGGCCTGTCATCTGTTCAAGTAATCAATTTCTTAGTCTAGTCTCTAGTCCTCTCTTCCCCATTTCAGTTCTGCATCTATTTTCCTCTGTATGTCTTATCTGTACAATTTTTGGCCTTTAAACTTTATCCTTTTTTTTTCTTTTTTCTTACTACTATGATGAAATGCTTGAGGGATCGTTGCTTATATGACTCCCTCTGATAATTTCTGAATCTACTGTTAGTTTGTGCGGTCTGTAACAAACTAGTTCTTTGCCTCATTTTTCGTAATTCTACCCTTTGAGAATAAGCTTTACTTATAATTAATCTTGATTTTTGCAACAGTAAAGTTATTCTCAATCAGTTGACTTCTGCACAGAAATTATTAATTCCTTTATCATAATTACATTAAAAATAAAAAAAAGTTAACTTGAAATCTGAAGATCTAGAAACATGAAATGGACGGATTCTTACTTGAGTAGCAATAAAGAGAGAAAAGCGATCTGGCTTCCCACTGGAAAGAAAAAGAATTTTAATGCTTACTGACAAAAACCTTCCTATACCTAGCAACTTGTACACATTTGTAAAATCTTTCAAAACAGCAGTTGCCACAGAAGGAAAATAGCCAGCTTGCAGACAATACCTTCTGTGACCTCAATGTCCACATCCTAGTCCAGAAAACAAATGTTTCTTTACTACTCGGATGTTCTCAGAAGAGTCAGAGTAGTTTACCAAGAACTTATGCTGAGGGCTAATGTCCTTTGGGGAAGAAATCTTGTATTTCAGAAATCTGAGACATGTTCTGCAGACAAAATTAATGATGTTATGAAACATTACTATAATTACTCATGCAGAACATGATTGATGCAGTATGTTCTAAAAGTTCCCATCATATTATTCATAATTATCTTCTTTCTAAAAGCAATGAGATGTTCTGACTATACTGTTTCTCTTCTGGGAAGAAATATTTTGTGTCTTGCAACAGTTTCATAAAAAGATTCTTTATGCATTTAACGATAACACAAAAGGATAATTGTGGTTTAGAATTGCTGAAGTATGTCAATTGAGGTGGGCTGATTTACTTACTAGAGCTGTCTACACTTCAGAGAAATGCTTATCAAAGAGCAAGGAGTGCAAGGAGGAGTTATGATATATTTACAGTGTATTTACACAGCGTAATTGATCCCAGCAGAGCTGCATCGATCTGTTCACAACCCTACAGTTTTAATATTGCGTTATCAAGTCTTGGAAAGCAAAGATGGATGTTATATCTTATACTAGAGGCATATAAATTAGTATGAAATCCTACTCCCTTGTTTCATTAGCATTTTTTCTTTTGCTTTTAGATGTCTTTTTAAATTCACATGGCTTTGGCAATCATTAGAGGGAGCCTAGTTTGATCAAAATGTTGCATTTTCTAGATTTGCTGTTTTCTAGATACGCTCAATTTTAGAAACTTTTCTGCATTTTTTTTTTTTTTTTGCCTAGAGGTAAAACATAAGCTTGGAATGAAAATTTCGTTTCCTTCCGTTGTTGAATCTGAGGCAGAAGGTAGACTAAACACACCTTTACATGTGAGCATTACTGTAGAGTGAACTAAAAGAGTGCACAGGCTAACCAAAGGCCATGGTGAGTGGTCCCTTTAATATTATGTCAGTCTCCCCAGTGTGATTATTTATCTTCTGTTGACAAAGGCATTCTTAACACTTTTGTAGAAAACTCCTGTTATTCATACCTAGTACTGTGGAGTGCCTGCTGTTACTGGGGTCTAGTTTTGTTTCATTTCGTTGTGTGGAAACAGAATGCCTACCTTTATCCCATTCAAAATAAGAGTGTATTTTTTTAATGACTCTGTCCAAGTTTTCTCATTCTGGGGCCTCTCTCTTCATTCCCGATAATTTAGTACCTGAGAGCTGCAATATTTTAGTGAGTGTTAATTGCAGTTGTATTTTTGCAAAGTAGAGAGCACCACTCCCATGTTTGATGGAGAGCTAAACTATAAAGGATCTGTTTACATTACACAGTGCAGAACAATCCTGAGAGCCCGAGATAGCTCTGCTAAATTGTCTTGTGGAAATATGCAGCATCAAGCCATTAGAGATACTAGCTGATGTCCTGGACATGATACAGCTGTGTTGTTATAGCACCGCAACAGACTAATTAGCACCGTTTCTCAAATTAAGATATCTGTTATACCTCCAGGTCTGGATTTTGAATGCTTCTTGACGGTGCTGTCCTGAAAGTATGAGCAGTGATAGTCCTAGTGGCTGTGGTTCCAAGAAGTATCAAAGCACAGAGGGTATGAACTTTACTTCAATATGGATTTGGAAGACAAAGGAGGAAAGCATATTGACAGAAGTACTCCAAAATAATAACATTAGCATTTTAGACCTAACTTGAGTGATTTGGTAAAGTTACCCCAAGAATTTACAGATCTCAATTCCCTGCCCTCTGTCTGTGCCTAAGGATGTTCATACTAGAACATCGCTGTTTTCTTTACTCATCATGCAATGTGCAAAATATACTACTAATCATATTGCTGTGTGATTCTCTGGACTTTTGTGGTTTCCTAGTATTAACAGGACTGTATGAAAAAGGAAATAATGTCAGGATTTTCAAGAATTCCAGCTTGGACGCAGGGGAGTTGTATGGAACATTTCCTCTGTTGTATGTCATGGAGTTTAATGGTGAGCTTTGATGCTTTGGCGTTCAGGCTCCACGTTTGCCATTCAGAGTAGTGAGGCAATACTCTGGTTCAGATTCCAGCTACAGTATGAAAATTTTAGCATGTGTCCAAAATTATAGGAGTGTAGAAAAATGCGGTTGGAAGGGACCTTAAGAAATCATTTAGACCATCCCCCTGAGAAAATCTGTTTGTTCTATAATCTTTCTGATAGCAGTAGAAATTATTAGGTAATAGCCTGAAACAAACTGAGTCATACAAAAGGTCTGATATACATTCTGGGTGAAATTTGCTTTTATGCAAAAGCTGGTAAAAAAAATCCCATTTTCTCTCTTAAACTTGCATTAAGACCTATGCTGACGATACTTAATGATCTTTGTGGGTGGACAGCTAATGGCCAGAAAGGTTTAATCCACAGAGGTATGAAAATCTAGTGGGAAAGAGCCTTTTATTTTTTAGGGCACAGTGTGGTGTGTTTGTCTTAGTACTTTTCTTCTAACGGATTAAACTTTCTTTACCTCATAAATCATGTATTTCCGCATTGTTGTTGGTATAGCAAGTCAAACTGAGGTTAATGTATAAATGATTACCCCATAGCTGGCCATAGTATGGAGAACTATGATTCATAGCTGCTCAGGCTGTTGGATTTTAAAGTAAATATACCAATACTTTAAGGTTTCCTAGTTTCATTTTACAAAAATACTCTAGAAGAGCTAAGAACAGATAATTCCATAATGCATATGCTGCAAATGAACTCAAATTGTATTCAGAAAGATTAAGCACTGTTTATTTTTATGCTTGTTTGGCTCTGTGCTTTATTTTAGGGGTTATATCGGGGGATGCCAGATATAATACAGTTTTTAATGGTAATGAAAATACGTCATTGAGCATACTTCAACTTCATAGAGCAACCATAATTTAATAATCAAAAAACTAGTGATAGGGATCCTAGAAGGACAGGAATAAAGGCTGACATGAATGATTATAGTATCATTCACTCTTGTACATTTGACAATTTATACCAGCTGAGGATATAGATATTTCCTTTTCTCTGGAGAGCATGAGGATAAACTGGCAGCAAGTCTGCACCTGCATATCTAGTAGTTTTCACATACCAAGAATGTGCATAGATGTTAGTTGTTCTCCTTCATCACTAATATGCATTTACATTTATATCAGAGATATGATACAACTTTTTGGGGGGAAGTACAGCAACTATACAGGCAACTGAAGAAAAAATATTTTTCTTTTTTTCTTTTTTTTTTTTTTGAAGTGTATACGAACACCTTTCAGTACTGACGTTTTCCTTTAAAGTTGTGTCTAAAACCTGAAATTAATGTATTTAAAGTCACACCAGGCTTGGACATACCAATTATGTCCAAATATATTTGTTGGATATACAATGTATCAAATTCTGCAGTGGTGTAGACAGATTCTAATAAGATTTTAAAAAATTACTTTATACTCTTTAGAGGCAAAAACCCCCTCCTCCCTAAAGAGCTGCAAGTTTGAGAAAGAATATATATATATATTTTTTTTTTTTTTTTTTTAAATAACGCCTTACGGAGCTCTGTAAACTGGAATTTTAAAATAGAGCTCTTTCTTCATGTAGTCCTCATAAGTAATGAAACGCAACTGCCAGAATGGAGTGTTTAAAAGTTACATGAAAACCTGATTTTTGTGTCTTGGATAATTAGAGTATCCTGTTTTATAGAACAGCCAACATTCAACACCTTAGAGCTAATTTCTGTATTATTGTAACATAAAAAAAAGATTAACATATACAGACTGTTATAAGGTATACAATTCTTTATTAGCTTTGTGAACATAAACCAACATTAAATACCTTTTTTCCTAAGTTGATGTGCAGGTAGAAACAGTAGAACCCAATGCATTGCCCTTGTATCAGAGTTCGTAAGACATTGCATTTTCTGTCAGAACTGAAGCGGGCTGTTTCATCTGCTATAATTACATGAAAAAAATTGTAGCAGAGACCCGTGGACTCCAGTGAGTTCGCACATCAGTATAACAGTCTGCTTTCCTCGGATATTTATGAACTTTGTTCTGTTCTTTTCTTGGTTGTCTGAATGGAAATCACTATAAAATCCAAGCATTTCAATGTGATGCTGAGTGTAATAATTTCTATTCTGGTTGTTTGAAAGTAACAAAAGCATGAGCAAGGGTTTACATGTTTACTTATACAAACCCAAGCAAACAATTTTTTTTTTCTCCACATTTCTAAGGTCTGTAAGATCACATATCTGTTATTAGGGGGCATCTGGTTACCTGGACATGCTCCTTCGGGTTATCTATATAACAAATAATGTAAACCAGAAAATCTGTTTTAGCCATGTCAAACACCTTCTAGTCCTTAGAGCAGTTTTTTTTTAACTTCCACAAATCTTTTTGCCATTTTGACGCGATAGGTATGGTGAGTGGAAGTTTCCCTAAGGGGAGATCACAGGGTTATTTATGCTTTAATGTGAAGTAGATGGAAAGCAGCTGTGATAAATGGAAGTAAATGAATATTATTGTTTCTCATAAATTTGTACACAGTAAAGCCCCCTTTAATATGCTTGGAAAAATGCAGTCGAGAGGTTTTCAATTTCTTTGTGGCACATGGTTACCCCAAGAGAAAAGGAGCAAGTACAGTTACTGTAACACCTGTTGCATTTTATAAGCTCAGTTAAGGGCTGGGGAAAAAAAAAAAAAAAAGCCATCTAAGGTTTCAAGCAGTTATTTTGGCATAGATTTTTATTAAAGTATGATTGTGCCTGGAAGCCTATAAGAAAAAAGAGTTGCCAGTGTGACATCACTAGTACTTAGTTGTATAATTCTTCTAAAACAGACCAAAAAGTTTGCCTTTTTACGGCTTATGTTTTATTTGTTGAAGCTACTGCATTATAACAAAGTGACTATTAAGTTACCTGACACTGATATCTGCTCTCCAGAGTAAGACCTTGCATAGTTTTCCTGTGATATGAAGAGTTGGAGCTATAAATACTCAGAAGTTAACTTTATGGTGAGGGCTTGTAAGATCCTGTTATTACATGAATGTAAACTGTTATACAACTAGTTTGAGAAAACCAGTTTGGTGGTGGTTCTTTTTTTAAAAAAAAAACAAAAACAAAACAAACAAAAAAAAGCTTTAGGGTCAGTGAAATCTGACCTTTATTGCTTTTCCTTGTTCACTTCACTGAATTGCAAAATTAGACATGTACCCCAAAATCATTCATCTCTGGAACATCAAGATCACACTCCAATTTGCTGCTTAGGCTATAATCTAGTTCCATCCCTAGATTTGCCCAGTCAACATTCTCCAAAAATAAAACCACCTTCTGGGATCCTTGGAGTGGCCACAAGAGACATTTTTAATTTTTTTTTTTTTTTTAAATATATGTGAAAAGTTGCATTATCTGTCCTGTAAGTACGGGCTGTTGCTGAAACAGTTAAGTCTGCTGGGGAAGTGTGTGGTAAGGTGCCTTTAGGCACTGAAAATGCTGGGAAATGACTGTAAGCAGCTTTCCTGTAATGAAAAGAGCCCACATACAAGGATTCATGTGCAGATTAATTTGCCAAATCTCTGCTGATTAAATATTTCCTCACTAAACCCCACAGAAACCCATCTGTTTTTCTGAAAGTCCTTAAATATTACCAGTTTCACTTCATAAGAGCCAGTAAGCTGGTATCTCATCTATATGCTAGTTCCTAGGAGGAAGAGATTATGCTGGTAATTTAGAAGTGCTAATTCCAGTCTATTCATCCAAATCTTCTTATTTTGCATAGTTTAAAATTCAGAGAATGAAGATCTAACTTCTAAAGGTTAATAACTTCAGTGAGTGAGCTGGACAGAGGAGTGTCCTGCTTTTTACCTCCTTCAACAGGGAGAAGATACAGTTCCCTGATAAGAGGCTGAAAAAGAAAGAAGCTACCTGGCAATGAGGTGAGAACATCATGACATGCTAAGACCTACCTCACATAAGAATATTACAGTTTTCTCAAGGTAGAGCAGAGCTCTTGGGACATCCCCATTTGAACCCTGACCACCTGTGGTGAGACCAGACTCTTCTATTCTGTCAGCCCCAGAGGTGTCCCTCACACTCAGGTGTTTTCCATCTCACTGGAAAACGAGCAAGTCTCTCACAGTAAGTTACCAGCTGAAAGCACTAATCACTGTTGGAGGAGGAGCTGGGGAACGTCTGGGCTAGGCAGAAAAAGAAGAAAACTAACTGTGTACCTGTGTATCTCCTACTGTCTCTGTGAACTGATGTCACTGGTAAGGAGATAAGAAAATTGAGCTAAATGGTTGTGATGGGATGCCAAAGCTTTTGTTCAAGTGTTCATATCACAACAAAGCAAGATTTTTTGGCATATGGGTGATGCATGTGAGCGCACTGGTATAAATAGAAATATTCTACAATAATATTATTTGACAAACTGATAATTATTTTACGTATTTTTTGAAATGGAGATTGGCGGTCTCAGTGGGTTATTCATAAATTATCAAAACCTGGCAAATTATTTCCTCTACTTTCCCTATCTGTTCAAATTTTGCAGAAGTAAAAATCAATAAAATGAAACTTGCATGTGTAATTTTGCCTCCCTTGAATTAGAAAAAAAAATTTTTAAGGAGGAGATGTAAAGTATCTGCAGGTAAATTCTTACTTAAAGCTTAGCCCAAAGCTTTTCAGATAAAGCTGCAGCCATTCTTGCTTTTCTGTCTAGATGTCTGTATAGTTCCACAAATGGCCAATGCTAGTGCTGTTATGATTAGTATTTCTCATAAAATTCTTGAGGATACAAAAGTGAGCAGTGTAGTTGCATAGCAGTGAAAAGGTGAGGAAGAGCTCAGAAACAGTAAATTAGTCTTGTTTTTTAGGAAGCTGAACCTTTGAGTATTGAGCTTACGCGTTCCAGTAGTACTGTTTGTGTGAAGACGTACTGACCTTGAGAGGTGAAACTTACCATTCCTCATTCTTTTGTTGTTTGGAGAAAAAAAATTATGAGAGCTCGCTTGTGTAATTTACCGCAATGGTTTTCATATCTGGACAAATTAAATTGGGCTAAGCTTTGAAGTTTTCTTATTACCTCCATTTCTTTGTGTTTTCTTTACTTGCATGCATGGGAATGCGTGCAGTATGGTTTTGGTATGACTTTTGTGGAACACTGATTATCTGCATAGACTAACAAGGTCATAACAGCACAGTGCCGCAGTACCTCTCTAACTCTACTAATCTTTACTTTATGGTTTACCAGCATTTTTAACTGCAGGATGCTAAGATGAGGGTACAATTCTAAGAAGCTGTGCAGATAAGCATTGAAGATGAGTTTCTTTTCTGCTCCCTGACTCCAACAATAGCTGCTGTTTTTTGGAAGGTTTGTGTCAGGTCAAGTACTAGGTTGTTTTGTTCTTTTGCTTCTTGTCTGTTTTTTAAGTAACTCTTACTTAAGAGGTTAACTCTAGCACAAGTAACTTCTATTGATGGAAAAGAGAACATTGCAGTTTTGGAGAACTGTGTGAAATGTCCCTCATGACGAGGAACTTTAAAGAAATGTAATGTAACTTAAAAATAACTTCCTGGCAGATCAGAGCTTCTGTAGAATATAATCCCATGAAAGCTCTTGGTTTTTCATTTCTAACTTGGAACTGCATCTGTCAGTGTAGTTTAAGTGGTCGCATTCTAAAGGCTTTAAACAAGAAAATTGAAAAGGTGAGTTGCAGGCCTGTCACTTGACAGAATATCTGGAAGAAGAGCCATATGACTTGAATAGGTTTGAACAATTTATGAGTAGAACTACCGAAGCAACTATATCTCTCCCTGAAGTCTGTCCAGATTAGCCTAATACTCATCCCAGGGTTATAGGCCTTCACAATATCAAGTTATTTTCATGTTTGTAAAGTTTATAGCTGTAGGAAAGAATCTACTCCTTTTAGGCTTTGTTGTTTTACCATTGTTCCATCACAGCTGAGTCAAAAGTTTATCCATATATATGCATTGCCAGCCAGTTATGTCACTTTCTAGACACAGCTGAAGTTTACCTGTCGTTAGCAGCCATGTCAATGATGACAGGTGTCATCTTTTCCATATTCACTTTGAGATCGTATGATCACAAAGTCTAATTTTTGTAAGGAATATTTGACTGCAACAAATGTCAGATTGACCTAAAAATCACTTTATTCTATTCTTCCCCTGGACTTCATTTTCTCAATCTGGCTGGGTAAGAGTTATTTCAGGGCTGTAACAAGACCAATATAAATCATGTCCTATCATTTTTATTACCTCATGAATGCTTGAGAGAAAACATAAGGTTAGACAGTCACAGAGCAGTGAGGGCTGGCTGCTCTACAAGAGAAGGTGAGCCAGGAGCTGAGCACGGTAAGGTAGACAGCAGTACCCAAACGAGGTAAGCAAGGCAGCCCCTGTAGCTCAGGCACAGGCTGGGCTGCATCACAGCAGGAGGTGTAGCTCAGGTGAAGGGCAAATGGTAGAGGCTCAGCTTAAAAGCAGCTCCCAAGAGAAGGGGGTTTGACCCTGGGCTGTGGTGCTGCCTGAGAGCCTCTCCAGGTGGTCAGTGAAGGAAGGGGGACAGCCTGCAGCTACACTCTCTGGCTTGGCCCTGAGCCCAGCCAAGCCTCCAGGATGGAGGGGGCGCTCTTAGGGCCATTGCACAGACTTCGCAGTCTTTAAACTTTTAAGAATTGCTGAATACTAGTATATTTACTTATTCCATTTTCTAGTAAGATTTCTGAATCCATATTTAGAATCTGTATTTTTTCAGACTACTGGAGGCTGAAGGTCTTTGGCAGACCCACGGCTGTTACGAATGTTCATGGGAGTTAAAGACTTCTGTTCGTCTCTGTTTTATCTCTTCAAAGTTTAGTGTTATCATTTTGCTGTTGCACTGATATTTGAAGCATTGTCATCTGGGGTATGCCCTGTGCCAAACAACGTATGTAAATTATCTTTTGTTTACTCTGTGTCGATCCATTTTATTAATAATTAAGTAGTGACATCTGTGGGAAATGTCACCAGCTGTGCAGGGTAAAGAAGCCATAATGCAGGACTTATTTTCTCTCGTATGTTCTATTTAGTTCTATGAGAAGCCTTTCCTATAGCAAGGCTGTCTTAAAAGCTTTGTGATCGCAGTTCCCCTTGCTTCTGGTATGCCAGAGCAATTGTTTATGTAGAACTTTACAAACTGAATGTCTGAATTAATTCAGGTAAAAGCACACGTAAGAAAGAGGGCTTTATTTTTTTGACCTTTTATCAGTTTAGGCTTTTAATTGTACTAGTGCTGGCATAAATGAGACGGGGAAAGAAAATGAGATGAATGTAGGGAAGGTTTTGAGCATCAGGGGGGCTACTGAAGCTGGCAATTCTACTATCTACCTGCTGGGTGCATGAGTCTTTCAAGCCTTTTATGCTTGCACCAGTTTAGGGTATTCTCTCCATCTTCCAATTCTGCCCTTGCTGCTTCCTCTGTTGCCTGGTGTGACTCACTTCCATTGAAGTGAACTGGCTTAAAGGGAGCATGGAGTTTGTGGAGTGCATACTTTGTGATGATTTTCCCACTATTTTCTCTCATGAAACCATGTATCTGGAATGCACCAAATTAACCATGGAAGCACTTACTGCATGCTGCATATGAGAAGACTGTGTTAGATAGCAGTTATAATTTCATACTACTATTTCTGATGTGAGAAAAATGTCTGCTTAGAAGAAATGTCAAGAATGAATCAGAGCTTTATGGGTTTGCTCTAGTAGATCTTCTTTAATGGTAAATTTAAAATAGAGCTAATTGCTTTAGTAGAGAGAAAGATGAAATAAATATTTAGTCGGAACTTCATGATTTTTCTGGAAAGGATAACGGTCAGTTTGGAAGAAAATTTCAAAATATGTATCAGAGTAATAGAATCATAGATGGATGTGATTATATTAGTGCATGTGT
This sequence comes from Thinocorus orbignyianus, assembly GCA_013400375.1. Taxonomy (NCBI): domain Eukaryota; kingdom Metazoa; phylum Chordata; class Aves; order Ciconiiformes; family Thinocoridae; genus Thinocorus; species Thinocorus orbignyianus. The sequence goes on from VXBW01001855.1 coordinate 282,181, forward strand.
TTCAGTTTATGCCATGGTATACTGACATGAAGGCAAGGAGTAAAATGTTGCTAATGCTTGAATACCTAAACTTTTGAAATACCTTTCAAGTAGGCATTCAAAGGAGAAAAAATGGAACATTCTGCATTCTGGTAAATTTAGAAAATTTGGTGACACCACTTAAACTCCTAAAGGATATTAGTCCTCTCTGAAAATCTAATTCAGGACAGCAAGATCATAGTACAGGGAGCAGCTGTCAAAGCACGTGAAACAGAAGTGCTTCAAACTTAGCTTTTTTTTTAACTTTATTTCTTAGTCTGATGTGTTAAGCGTGACTGGTGTCTCATTGCTCTCATTGCTTACAAAAGTAAACAGTGTAATAGTTAAAACCTCACATTTCTCTTCCTTACTTATTTAAGCCTTTCCTGCAATGGTTGGTATTTGCTTTAACTATAGAACTGAAGTGTTAAAACAGTTTTAAATCTCCCACCTGTCTTTCTTTTCTTATTTTTTTTTCCTTCAATGTTGCGCATGTAATTTCTTTTTTTCTTGAAACAAACACTGTAAACCTTCTGGATTATATTTCTTCTTGTGTAGAATAAGGCTGGTAACTCTCTGAGATTGTATTCCTCGGGCAAAATAAGACAGAAGCATACCCTGACACAGAAAGACAACAAATACAGCATGAAAATTTATGCCACTGTTAAAATATGGTGTATGTTAAGAAACTGATTTATCCACTCTTTAAGATTCTTTAAAAAAAAAAAAGAGTTTGGAAGCTTTAAGTAATTCAGTGCACAGCACTTGATACAATTCTGTCAGTCCTTTTATCTGCATAAACAGTTTTATGACCGTAAGGGTGAGATGAATGGGGATTTAGTCCTGCAGTTCTAAATTCCTTTGCTATTGTTGGCTCCCAGCCAGAGCAGCATGGAGTAAACATGAAGGATTTACCTCCTTATCCCTAGCATTTTATCATAGTGGCTCCAAACTGATTTCTGCAGCTAGCGAGCAATTTCATGACCCATTGGAATTCCTAAACTTGTATGCAGTGACCTATGCCATTCTGAATGGAGCAGCAGTACGGATTTACTTAGACTTACTGTGTTGCAGAGGGTGATTACTGCCTGTTAATTTTACTTTGACCTTATCTAAAAATTTTAAAAGGTCAAAATAAAACAACAATGTCTATTACAGTAAAGCAAATCTATTTCAGATTGCTACCTCATACATAAACTTTTTTGTTAATGGATCATAAAAATTATTTGTCTTACTAAAAAGACTAGCTAGCTTTCATTTTTCAGCTTTTGTGTGGTATTTTTAGAGCCTAAGCATTACACAGAAGCGTAAGAGAAAGTAAATCTAAGAATAAGCTGTGCAACTCTGTCATGAGTCAATGACAGTAAAGTTTTTAAGGTATTTGCTTGACAGTTCAGTTCTAATTCCAGGGCTGTAATCTTCAAAAGGGTCTGTCAAAGCATCCTTGCCTAGCTGGGACCCTAACTATAGATTTGAAAGTGATTAACTGCTTTTTTGTCTGTCTACATGGATAGAATTTAGACTATTCAAAATACGTGACCATCATAAAAAATACCCTAAAATATCATTAATGATCTCTTAGATTATTTTATCATAGAGTTTTGAGAATGTATGATATTAAAAGATAATTTTAATGTAGATTTTCCAGGATTTCTATGCTCCTCTTTTCTAGCCATTGTTTATTGGAATTAGGGGGAATTAATATATGTATTTAAAATGCTTATTGTAAATCAGTGTTTTGGATTGTGCAGAGATATCTTTGAAAATGAGTATTTGCGTATTTTTTGTCATCTAGAAAACACCTTAACTGAAAGAGGAATGTAAATGTTGTACTGAAGAATCTTTATTCTGGCTACATTTGTATGACAGAGTCTAGCAGGGTGCCCCTCTATGGCCTTTTGTCACACTGTTCTCAGAAAAGCTAAGAGCTACATCCCAGGTATTTTCAATCTCTAGTGTTTAATTAGTCCTGATTTCCCAATTAGATTTATTCCCAGGATATAAATTCTTTGCGTACCACCAAGTTTGAAGATGCATAGTCTAAGCTATCATTGAGAAGCTAGTTATTCACTTCTCCAAGTATCAATGTAGCTTCAGCAAAGATGGGATTTCACAGAGCTGATAAACATGTTGGTTTGGATTTAATTTGAAAATCAAACTGTGCAGCCAGTTAGAATGAAAATTTCTAAAGTCTTTTCCCTCTTGCCCTTCCCTTAACTTAAGTACCATTTGCCACTAGCTAAACGAGCTGCTAGTGTTTGCTACTGTCAGTCCTTCCAAGTTTCATCTTGGGGCTAAAAAGACAAGGAAAAAGGCAAAACACATCCAAAAATGAATCCTTGACAAGTTACCTAATTACAGGATGCTAGGAAAACTTCTGTTGCCCCAAAATTATATTAGATCCCTTTTTTCCCCATCACTGATAGGCTTAAGCAAATCAATCTAATTTTTATCTTCATTCACGTGAATACTTGGGAAATTTTAGCATGTATGTAGTTCAATTCTTGAATTGCCATTACATAAACTTGGGCCGTGTTTTCCTCCCATGTGTTATTGATAGGCAAGTTCAGCTGTTAAGCAGGAAGAGCCAATCCTGGTTCTGTGTTATTGTACAGTCTGTTGTAAATTTTTTTTTCATTTTTGAGAATGCGTTTCTCAAGTGTAAATATGCAGGACTTCCAAGAGTCACACTGTTCAAAAAATCAGAGAACTTAGCAAAAGGCAGTACAAAAACTTATTATATATATTAATCTGCTCAACAAATGAAATATTGTATTTTTCATATCTTGTAAGTTGAGATGATTTCCTGAGCTTGTATTGCCTCATTCAGTGAACCCTGGGTAACCTTCTCTCTTAATTAACTTTGAGAAAGCATGTAAGTGTAAGCCTACAGATCAGTTTTTATTTTTGTGTGTACTTTACTGTCTGCCAGGAGAAACATTTAATTTCCTGGTAACGGGAAGTCCTCTTTGAGGAAAGAATCCTATTCTTTCTGCTGTTATTATGCGTTACAATACTTAATTGCTTTCTCAATGTACAAATGAGATCTCTGCGAATTTCAATGAAATAAACACATACAGGAAATATTGTTGATCACCAGCTTGTATTCTTAGCACAAATGTACTAATCTAGACTGAAATGCAAGTAGCTTTGCTAGAATTTTTAAAATGCTGTTTTGAAGAGCTATACATGCCTGTTACACTTCCAAAATAGATAAACCATCTCAAATGCATGTGTAAGTTTAAATGTCTGTTGGCTTCCAAAGAGCAAATTGCTGTTTGTCGGTAGGTGTTGAATGTCTCTTGACTTCTGGCAAACAGTGTCAACTGTGACTTCTGGCTTTGTGTCAACTTCTGCTGATGGAATCTGCAATAGCTTCCTATAGATAGTAGTCAGTAAAATCTCTGTAATATAAGCCATTGCCAACTAAAAAGTAAAATCTATTCGTGCCAGTGCTAACTGTGACAATTTAGTGATCTGAGCCAGCTCTAAGCTTTTTCTTTTCCTCTTAAGAATGATTTGATGTATCATCCTGCTTAACTTTGCTTGTTTGGGGGTCCCAGATCTTGTGTCACTGTTTGGGCCCTGCTTGTCTGTTTTGTTGCCACTTGGATGACATCTCCAGAATAGTTTAGGCCAAAACCTTCTATAAAATCACAACATTTTCCATGCTTTTTAGTAGAATGTTAAATATCTCAGTATGAGGTTGTTCCTTATGTATTGATGTGTCTGTCTTCTAGACTCAAATCCTATTTCTATGAAAGGCAGTGGGAAAACTCCTATCGCTCTCAGAGAATTTTTTTTTTGTTATGTTTTTGTTTCTGTTTTATGCATTGTAAAAAAGTTATGTCTGCCTTTAAAAACAATTGGAATGCCTTTAGAGTTTCTGGTCCATCACCTTCCTTATCCCCTGTGCAAGGACTTCTAGATAAATAGTGGCAAAAGGTCACATCCGGATGTGTTATTAGCATAGGCAGAAATTATATTAACTAGAAATCACTAATTCAAAGAAAACATGAAACTGGTTGTATCATACTTTTATTAGAGTAATTGAAGTCCTCCTCGGAAACAAACAGTAAATAATGAGTATTACATCTTAATTCTCAGCTCTTCTAAGTAGATCTTTCCCTTTGAAAAACTTTTGCTTTTTATCCCACTATACCTAAACATGGGTGAGTGAAGACTACTTAGTGTTTGGCCTGAATACAGAATCATTTTCACATGTTGCTTTTCTTAAGGGGGGTAGAAAGGAAATGAAAGAGTGTCTCGTTTGGAGTAGTCTTAAGAAACTGCACTAATCGATGAGCAGCAAACCTAATGGGGTCATCTGTACAAATATCAGTGGGAACTTCTCTTAGCCTCAAGAAAGAGGCTGAAATGCCATGAGGAAGAGACATTAACAGAATGCAGAGGAAATGACGTGTGTCTGCTCATTCCTGATGGCAGAAGGTCCATGCAATAATTAAAATGATGTATTTGTAGCTATTCACATCTTGAGTATAACTGCCTCTTTAAAACTATTTAGCATCTATGGATAATGTCTACTCTGGCATTTTGCTGCTGCTTCTTGAGGGGGAAAAAAAAAAAAGGAAAAATGAAGGTTCTAAATTATCAAATTGTTGCTTAATTCGTACTTTGTTGTTAACCATCTGCTTCATAACTGTCCTAAGCGAATGGGTAGAATTTTACTTTAAACTGAAAAAACTAAAAAATAAAGTTCGTGTCTAGCCTTTGGCTGCCACTGTTGAGAGCAGATAGGCCAAGTAGTATATAGCAGTGAGGCATTGCCCTGTCAAATTCAAGACAACAGTTTTTTATTATCTATTGCTAATATGAATCCAATTGAATTATTGAATTACTAAATATGAATTACTTATCCAAGTGATGGATAAATAAGAAATGGATGTCAAGGGACTATTCGATTTGCAAGAAGTACAAGAATTTTAAAAGGTAAGATTTTCAAGGTGGAGTTGATGAAATTATATAAATGATAAATATTGATCAAAAAATGAATCCCATGGAAGTATGTGATGGGGAAAAATATTGCCTGATTACTTAATATAGAGATAAGATATACGTGATCTCGGACATATGCAAGGCTACAGCATGAGTTCTTGAAATCATATAAAGCAAAATACACATGATTTCAATAGACATTAAATAGTTATACTTCTTCACTTGGACATACTTTTGGATACATTCAGAAAGTGCCGTAATTCCAGCCTTGTTCTTTAATTTTGAAATATGACTTGACTTTAAATGGTATATTGAATTGGTGGAGGAAAACATATTCTCTGTTTCTACAGTGCACAGTAAAAGAAATAAAAGCTTATTACATGTTGTATCTTTTCTGGGGGTGGAGGGAGAGCAACTAAGAGGAAAAGCATTTCAATCAGAGTAAATTGTTAATAAGGTCCTTCCTAGCAAACTCTTCTATTGAAAGACAGTAATCTGTACAAACACAACAAAGTCCAGGCTTAAATGGCTAATGAAAAACCTATTCTGTTATGGAAGCAGCTGGTAATCGATTACTGTGTTGTGAATTTCTCATTTTGATGCACAGAATTAATTTTCTACAGTTTACTATGGTCAGAGGTGTTATTTCTGAAGTAAGGAGTTGAGACTGCAGTTCAAAATCTGTAATATTTATTGTTCATCCTTTACTATTTAATTTAGTGGTAACAACTGGAGGATGCCTGAGTCTGAATATCTGCTTCTAAAATCAACTGTGAATTTAACCTTTTATCATGCATCTTCACCAGCCAGTAAATAGAATGTAATTGAGAAAATGAGCAGATGAAAATTAAGGTATGCTAGACGAGTTAGATGAAAAACTAAAATGCTTTTTGTAGGAAAAGGCAGCTCTGAATTATAAATCATTCTTGGACACCACAAGAATAAATTATTGTTTTTTTTTTTTCACCTAAATGTTGTTTACAGAGCAATAGCAGTTGAGATGTTGCTTCTGAGGTCCTGAAATCCAGACTACTTAAGGTAATCCTGAAATTCAAGGTAAATAGAATAACATCCTACTAGGAAGAAAAACCTCAGTGTTATTCCAGACTTCTTTAATTTGTGAAAAATAATATGTAGTGTGAATAATGAAAATGTAATGTAGATTAATCCATTAGGCCAGTTCACATATTAAAAGTAATCTGTGCTGTCACCAATAAGGATTAAACATCTTCAAAGAGCTGTCACAGTCAACACCATCTCCCTTTCAGATGTAGATGGGCAGCCCTTCTGAAGAGCTATAACCAGTAGTATGCAACCATCTCACCTACCATAATGTAAAATGTAGATGCTTTATATATTAATAGACATTCTGAAGGGATCGTCTGGATCTGACCATATCTACCAACAATCCTGGCAAACTGGGGAGGTCCCAGCTGACTGGCGTCTAGCAAATGTGACGCCCATCCATAAGAAAGGTCGGAAGGATGATCTGGGGAACTACAGGTCTGTCAGTCTGACCTCGGTGCCTGGGAAGGTCATGGAGCAGATCATCCTGAGTGCCATTATGCAATGCATGAGGGATGCCCAGGTGATCAAGCCCAGCCAGCACGGGTTCACGAGGGGCAGGTCCTGCTTGATGAACCTGATCTCTTTCTATGACAAAGTGACTCGCTTGGTAGATGAAGGAAAGGCTGTGGATGTTATTTACCTGGATTTTAGCAAGGCCTTTGATACAGTGTCCCACAGTATCCTTATGGAGAAACTGGCTGCCCATGGCTTAGATGGGAATACTCTGCACTGGGTTAAAAGCTGGCTGGAGGGCCGGGCCCAGAGGGTGGTAGTGAATGGTGTGAAGTCCAGTTGGTGGCCAGTCATGAGTGGTGTCCCACAGGGCTCGGTACTGGGTCCGGTTCTCTTTAACATCTTCATTAATGATCTGGA